>VRLP01000222.1:0-287044 GCA_009660295.1 Lophius piscatorius
TTTATAGGAAAGTTATCTTTATGCTATGTTAAACTAGACATAATTTAGCTGTAGCTCCATTTTACCATGTGTGTAGCTTCAGCTGCTAACTTCCTGTCTTTCTGTCCATGTGTGTAGCTTCAGCTGCTAACTTCCTGTCTTTCTCTCCAGAATGTAACTCATGGCCACACTCATCCATACACCATGGAGTTCAGCAAGAAGCTAGATTCGGTAATGTCACAGAACCCTGAAACCTGTTTTCATGAAATCCCCATACCTGTTAGAGTACTTTTAAAGTACAGTGAAAGTACAAATGGAGTATCTGCTAGACAATGCTTGGATTACTGCTATAATACTCTCGAAGTGCCTGTGAGAGTAGTTTTGGAGTATTACATGTCTAACGTGGGTCTCTCTGTTCCAGATGGGGGAGCGGCGCCTGAACAAAGCGCTAAGCGAGGTGGACATCCTCTTCAGTCTACTTCAGGGTTATTGCTTCCAACAAGGGAGCCAGTAACGCTGACATCACCATCGTTTATACCCAGACATTTTGTATCTTTATTTATTCAAATATTTATCTTAATATTTTCAGAATATTTATTTATCTGGTTATATAAACAACCCATCGTTATTTACTGATTCATTATTGATCTGTTTATTGATCAGGTGGGTGTAATGTAATGGCTACTGGTGATGTATCACATTACTGAAAATAAATAAAGACTCGATTTAATCCTGAGCTATGGCTGCTGATTTAAATGAACAGTACACAACAACAACAATCATTCATCTCACCTCACATCGTCTGACTGACAGTTAACTTCATCTGAATCCGCCTCAGTTAGTGTTTGATAGGATCCTTATTATCTGCTGACAGATGGCCGACTGACAAGATAAGATAAGATAAGATAAGATAAACCTTTATTAGTCCCACAATGGGGAAATTGCAGGGTTACAGCAGCAGAGCATGTTACAGACCGTAGAGAAAATACAATGACGGCTTGAACATGATCTTCCTGGGGGGTATTCATGAAAGCGTGTTTAGTAGAAAGTCTGAGTATGCTAAAACCGCTATAATAATAATTTATACTTTATTAATTACATTCAATCATAAACATTAGAACATAGTGAAATTATTTCTCTGTATTTGACCCTTCCCTCAGGGAAACTAAATATATCTATATCTATCGTTATAGAAAGATATAGATATCTATCTATAACGGTCTATATATATAGATATATATGTAAATATATACAAATATATACATAAACACACGTATATACATATATATGTATATACACATACATATAAATATACATATATATTCATATACATATATATACATATACAGACATATACATATACACACATATATATATATAAAAAAATATATATATATATAAAAATATACATACATAGGACAGAAAAATTAAGAAATTAAGAAATAAAAATTAAAATACATAAAATAAAATTAAGGAATAAAGTGCATGCAAATATAAAGAAAAGGGAAAGAGTCTGATGTCCAATGGCATATATAATATGAATTCAAATAGTCCGGTGGAACTAGAGGAGCACACCTGGTGTGTAGTCAGTTGACGATTATCAGATACACGCATGAGTGAGGTAGCAGAGTTGTGGGTTATGTTCAGACACAACACAGAAGTTTGGTGATAACTTTAACCTCCTCTGTGTTTCCAGGTTGTAGTGTGGGTTCTTTAATCAATCAATTCAATCTATTGACAATAATCTCAGTTTTCGCCAGATTCCTTGATGGGGCTGTAACTTTATGTATTTTCAAAAGTTGCTTAAAATCAGAGAGCATCAAAACTTCCCGATCAAATGAAGTGAAGTACGGCGACCATATCGTTTCACTGGTTGTCATAATGAATCACAGCGTCAGAGTTCACAAACTTAGAGTTGACTGAACTCAGATCAGATGTTTTGAAGCTGAAAATTCAGAGTCAACCTAAGTTAAGAGTTAAACACAAGTGATGATGATGAAAATAATAATAATAATAATAATAATAATAATAATAATAATAATAATAATAACCTGGATTATTTTAATATATATTTATGTTTGCTTTTGGAAATCCAACTCTTTCCCTTTTCTTTGTATTTGCATGCACTTTATCCCTTTACTTTAAATTAATTATTGTCATATCATTTTCTATTCATATATGTGTATGTGTATGTATTATACATATATATATATATATATATACATATATAAAATATATATATAGATTCATATATAGATATATATATAAATATACATATAAACAAACATATATTTATAAATAAATAAATATATATGTATATACAAAGTAGTCTATAATTTGTCATATTAGATAAAATGCCTTACGTATTTGTCACCTTTAGAATGTCTGCTTGTTGGAGTTTCTGTAACGACTAAATTTCCCCTTTGGGGATTAATTAAGTTTCTTTCTTTCTTTCTTTCTTTCTTTCTTTCTTTCTTTCTTTCTATCTATCTATCTATCTATCTATCTATCTATCTATCTATCTATCTATCTATCTATCTATCTATCTATCTATCTATCTATCTACATACCTGCCTTTGTTTGTACATTTTATATTTTAAAATGTACCCATTTATGAAACATAATAAATTGAAAATGTAAAGTAGTGGTCATCTGCTCATTAACCATTCAGGTCCTTCTTCTAATTAACTTATAACACTGCAGGTCAGGGTTGGGGTCAGAGATGGAATGAGGAAGAGGTTCTATCTGTTGAATGAAATGTGTGTGACTGTTTTGGGTACTGTCTGATCCATGAGTTCTAAATGTGAGAAAATCAGTGGGGACATTTGGACCCCACAAGAAATGAAAGAATAATCTTTGTTAAAAAGACTTTCCAGGAGTCAGCCAACATAACCTGAATAGAAATCCACAACATTCCCATATTACCATGAATATTTCATCTTATATCAGATCAACTCACATCAGCATCAAACCAGCCGGTGGATGTGGATCCCCTCTGAACACTGGTCCAGGAGAAATTACCCTCCAGACCTGTCGGGAAGAACCAGCTCTCTTACCAACCTGTCATATAGATTAGAACACAATAATCCTGTCTGATGATGACTTTGTTTCTGCCTACTCATCTTCATCCATCAAAATCCTCCCATATAGAGGAGTTTATAAAACATTCCGGATCCAGATGATGACCTGGACCACTAGCAGAATCTGGGGTACCTCTGGAACTTTGCTCAGGACTTACAGAGATCCTCCTGAACCAAACCCCACATCCGCCGCCTATATATTTATTTAAACACGTCTATAATATATGTAATTCCGTAGTATAATTTTGTATGTTTCCGCTTCATACTATTATCTCCTTCACTGCTTCTTCCAAATCTCTAGCGTTTTTTTTCTGCTCAACTGAATCAATCAATCGTTGTTCTGAATTCTGGACTCATCACTTCTGGAAACTTCTGCTGGAAACCAACCGTCTCCTTTTACTGGAGACAAAACCTCAACCTACTTTAACGGAGCGTACCTGAAACTTGCTGACTATGATATCACCAACCACGCCGCTCTTCTTCAACCAGTGGGTGGATTGTCAAACCGACACAAACAAACAGCATTTTAGGACCGGGTCCCGATCCAGTCTACGGAGCTGGCTTTGGTTCTGGTGACATGACGGCTGCTTGTACACGAGAAGGTTCCCTGCTGGTAGCCAGAACCTAACCTGACCTGAACCTATAATCTGACCGGAAACTAACTATGTTAGCGCTGGTTGCTGGTTCACCAAGCTAGCATGCTAGCATCAGCTTCAGTCTATGTGGTCGGGTTCAGTTCTGAGAATTCAGCCCCATGAAGAGTCTGCACAAACAGAAAACCTGGTGTAAACTTTCTCTTCTTCTCCCCCTTCATCGTCGATGACACTGTGTGAAACCTGCCAGGTGGAGAACAAACCTGCAGCGTCGCCATCTGATCAAACCACAACCTGGTTTACCTGCCATGTGTCCAAACTCACAGAGAGAGGAGAGAAAGAGGAAGTGACATCATCCTGGAACATTCCAGAATGAGTCAGAGATCTAAGACAAAAAGAGGAGTGGAAGAGGAGGAGAAGGAAGAGGAGAAGAGGAGATGGAAAAGTGGATGAGGAGAGGAGTTGCGGAGGAAATATGGAAGAGGAAGAGGAGAAGATGAAGAGAGGAGGAGTACGAGTATGAGATCAGCAGAGTGGAAGAAGAGCAGAAGGAGGAGAAGAGTATAAGGAGAAGTGTAGGAGGAGTAGAGGAGGAAGACTGGAAGAGCAGGAGGAGAAAACGAAGAGAGGAGGAATAAGAGAAGAAAAGAGGAGGAGGGGAGAAGGAACAGTGTGAGAGGACAGGAGTGGAGGAGTAGAGAAGGAATAGGAGTGGAAGAACAGGAGGAGGAGGAGATACAAAATAAATGAGGAGTAGGAGATGCTGAGAAGAGAAGAAGGGGAGTGGAGGAGGAGTGCAGAAGGTATAAAAGCAGCAGACGGTGGTGGAGCCTATGCTGTTGAGGATGTTTCTACTCGTCATCACCTCTGCTCTCTCTGTCTTGGTCGGCTTCACTGCGGCACTTGATGGAGGCTCCACCTGTGGGCAGAAGATTCCCGCCAAGCTGATCCGAGAGCTGTGGAGCCGGACTACCCAGCTGATCAATAAACTGCCGGTAATATCCATAACTCTGAATAGATCATCATGATAGACAGTAATAGTCAGTGAACTGGTCAATAATCAGAAAACTGGTCAATAATCAGTGAACTGATCAATAACCAGTAAACTGGTCAATAACCATTCAACTGATCAATAATCAGTGACCTGATCAATAATCAGTGAACTGGTCAATAACCATTCAACTGATCAATAATCAGTGACCTGATCAATAATCAGTGAACTGGTCAATAATCAGAAAACTGATCAATAATCAGTGAACTGATCAATAATCAGTAAACTGATCAATAATCAGTGAACTGGTCAATAATCAGAAAACTGGTCAATAATCAGAAAACTGGTTAATAATCGGTGACTGGATCAATAACCAGTGACCTGATCAATAATCAGTGACCTGATCATTGAGCCGATTGGTAATCAGGTCAGGGGTCAGGGGTCAGGCATTTAACCTCCAGTAGGTGTGTGATGCATAGCATAGAGTCATTAGGTTACACGTCTACAGCTGACCCCCATCACCAGTGTGGTCGGGGGGTCGTTAGGAGTCGTGAGGGACTCTGTGGTCTTGTTTATCTGCTGGATCATGAAGGCGAACCTGTCTGGGGGGAGATGTTCAGACTGCTGGATGTGGTTTGGGTGGAGGTGTAGACCCCCACCCCTGTTTAGAGAGGACCAGTCCAGTTTAATATAGACGGTTTCCTTCACTTCTCCAACCATCAGTCCTCTCCATCCAGAAGGTGGACCTTCAAATCGGTGTCCCTTGTCCCTCAGATGCAGTAGGACTGCTGAGTACTGTCCTAGTGAGATGTCTGTCCCGTGTAGGTCCATGTTCTTTCTCTTATGAGCTGATTCTCTTGTGTGGTTCCCTGTTCTGGTACTGATGAGCTGTATCTCCTGTGTTGGTCGATGTTCTGGTTCTGTTTTTATATCCAGATGTGTGACTCCTCGCTGTGCTGAACTCCATCAATCACACTGCTGAGTTTTTGTTTGGGTATGTTGTCTTTAGGGTTGACAAGTTTTTGTCTGAGGTTCTGGTTCTGTTCCGGGTTTAAAGTGAGCCAGGATGTTATGTTTGTGACGACAGTGTTTTTGAGCTTGTCCTTCATTTCCTCTATGGAGTTGCTTTTATGGGGTTTCTTAGCAGACTTGATGAAGGACCAGTTGCTGAAAACCACAGGTTTTCAGTACCGTCCTGATGTGATTGTGTTGCTTTTCCTTTCTCCATGGTTCTAGTCTCAGTCTGGTGGTGAAGGGTTCTTGTCTCAGTCCCATGGAGTAGGATTCCAGTCTCAGTGGTGGAGCCTGGTGGTGGAAGGTTTAAGTATCAACCTGGTGGTGTAGGGTTCTGGTTCTGATAACCACCAGCTTGTGTTCCAGTGGTCTGTGTGTGTGCGGGTTTACAGTAAAATTCAGTCTGGAGAACAAGGTCCACCTTGTCAGGTTCTTCACACTCCAAGAAGGGCAGCTCCTGACCTCTAGTGTCCTCCAGGTGATATTGATGTTATTGCCCTCTGTCTCTCTGAAAGCTTTGACTTTGTAGGTTTGAATTCTGCAGGTGTCTATGGAGTTGAATTCCTGCCAAAGGTCTGCACACAAACGCAACAGGATCCGCGAACAAAGACAGTGTGATCCGTGAACAAAGTCAGTGTGATCCGCAAACAAAGACAGAGTGATCCGTGAACAAAGACAGAGTGATCCGCGAACAAAGACAGAGTGATCCGCGAACAAAGACAGAGTGATCCGCGAACAAAGACAGAGTGATTTGCTAAGGAAAAACCTTAATGGCAAACAAATGTTTTGTGTTTTGCAAACACAAAAACGCGCTACAGAAAACTGCAGCCTGTCTTACAAGTACAATTGTGCATTTACAAATATAAGAAAATCTATCCTATCACTGCACAAAACGAAAAACCACACGTGACTTTTGGCACAAATTTACCGCATGAGATGGGCTACCTGTACGCGAGCGTCTTCAGTTTTTACTATTATTATTGGATTCCCGATAAACTGTCTTTGCACGCGAATCTGGTTTGTAAATGCGTTTGTATGCGGATTTATGGCAGGAATTTAACTCCATAGGAGTCTCCTTGTACAATGAGACACACTGCTGATCAAAGGTTCTTCTAAAATGACGCTTCCTCTTTTATGTGCAGAAACAAGAAAAGGTCTCCAGACGACTTCTGCCAAAGTTCTGTACCAGATGTCCTCAGGTGAGACCCTCATCCAGGTCGGAGTACAGTACAGAGTCCTGCATGGCGTCCATTATAGTCCAGTATAGTATATAGTCATCTGTGTCATTCTTGCTGAATGAACAGCAGGTTCTCTGTTCAGTCTAGTGTTCTACAGGTGTTCTAGCGCCCTGCAGAAGTTCTAGAGTTCAGCAGGAGTTTTAAAGTTCTTCAGGAATTCTAGAGTTCAACCAGAGTTATACCGGAGTTCTGGGGTTCTAAATGAGTTCTACGGTTATCTTTTTTTCCGCAGCAAGTGATTGGCTGGCTGGAGATGAAGGAAATGATTGACGTCTATCAGAGAAGTGTTTTCAGCAGAGATGTCATCCAGAGGCTCCTCCCCCTTCAGTACAACGAGCTGTTGAACCGTCTGCAACACACACTGACACAATGTGTGAGTACACTACTCAACTACACACTGACATGTTGTGTTAGTACACTACTCAACTACACACTCACACAGTGTATGAGAACACAATTCAACTACACACTCGTACAATGTTTGAGTACACAACTCAACAACACACTTCCGCAATGTGCGAGTACAAAACTCAACTACACGCTCACACAATGTTTGAGTATACAAATCAACTATACAGTGACACAATGTGTGAGTACACAACTCAATAATAAACTCAAAAGAGGGTTTATACTAGGCAGGTTAGTAGGAGTTATGCTTGTTAGATTAGTAGTAGGTATAGTTGGGGGGTTCGTAGTAGTCATACTACGAAGGTTAGTAGGAGTTATGCTAGTTAGATTAGTAGTAGGTATAGTTGGGGGGTTCGTAGTAGTCATACTACGAAGGTTAGTAGTAGTTATGCTAGTTAGATTAGTAGTAGGTATAGTTGGGGGGTTCGTAGTAGTCATACTACGAAGGTTAGTAGTAGTTATGCTAGTTAGATTAGTAGTAGGTCTTTTAGGTATTTTAGTATGTTAGGAGTAGTTATAGTATCCTGGTTAGTAGGTTAGTTAAATAAAGTGTCTTTGTGTTTTCTTTTTTAGGATTCTTCCTCTAAACATTCAAAATGGTTTAAAACCTTCAGGAAGCTGGAACGAAAATTAAAGAAGGTAAATATTATTTGTAGTTTGCACCACTAGTACTGCAACTGATTAAAAAACCTGTATTATGGATACAGTTCACTCTACTAGTCCAGCCTCTGATTGATGTACTAGTTCTACTGATAGAGCTCACGCTACTAGCACTAGCACTGACTGAAGTACTAACACTACTGATACAATTTATGATTCTAGCCCTGACACTGACTGCAGTACTAGTACTACGGATACAGTTTACAGTACCAGCACTGCCACTGACTGAAGTTCTAGTACTACTGATGCAGTTAACGTTACTAGCACTACCACTGACTGAAGTACTAATACTACTGATACAGTTTATGCTACTAGGACTACTACTGACTGAAGTATTAGTACTACTGATACAATTTATGATGCTAGCACTGCCACTGACTGTAGTACTAGTACTACTGATACAGTCTACAGTACTAGCACTACCACTGACTGAAGTTCTAGTATTACTGATGCAGTTAACGATACTAGTGATACCAATGAATGAAGTACTAATACTACTGATACAGTTCACGCCCCTAGCTATACCAATGACTGAAGTACTAATACTACTGATACAGTTTATGCTACTAGCACTACCATTGACTGAAATACTAGCACAACGGATTCAGTTTATTATGCTAGCACTGCCACTGACTGAGGTAATAGTACTACTGATACAGTTCACGCTACTATCAGTACCACTGACAGAAGTACTAATACTACTGATCAAGTTTACGCTACTAGCACTGCCACTGCCTGAAGTACTAATACTACTGATACAGTTTATCAGTAGTATACACTGCCACTGACTGTGGTACTAGTACTACTGAT
Organism: Lophius piscatorius; assembly: GCA_009660295.1. Taxonomy (NCBI): domain Eukaryota; kingdom Metazoa; phylum Chordata; class Actinopteri; order Lophiiformes; family Lophiidae; genus Lophius; species Lophius piscatorius. The sequence continues at coordinate 8,774 of VRLP01000222.1, forward strand.
ACAGTTTAGAGTACTAGCACTGCCACTGAGTGAAGTACTAGTACTACTGATACAGTTTATTATGCTAGCACTGCCACTGACTGTAGTACTAGTACTACTGATACAGTTTAGAGTACTAGCACTGCCACTGACTGTAGTACTAGTACTGCCTGTTTCTCTGCAGAGGAGAGGTGAACAATTTCTGAAGGCCATCAGAGAGTTTACGTTCGTCCTCAGATGGATTGATGAGCTGGCCGTTCGTCACGTCCTTTAGATCACCATCATCATCTCCATTACCATCGTCATCATCACCGTCAACTTCATCACCATCACCATCGTCACTATGATCACCATTATCACCATCACAACCATCACAACCATCATCATCATCATCATGACCATCATCATCATCACTGTCACCATCATATTTCCTCTTTTATCTGTGATCTTGTGATTTTGTTTATTTATTGCCTGATCGCTTAAGAGTGAAGATTTTTATTTTCACAGAGAGTCATTTATTGAAACTATTTATTCATGTTATTGATTCACTGAGTTTAGGTCAAAATCAAGGAATTTGAAGTTTAAAAAAAAAATCAACCTAAAAAATAGAAAATAGAAAAAAAAGCACCTGAAAAAATATTTTAAACATTACATTACTTACAACATATTTACAACATAACATATTTATTCATTTGTTTGGGGAAATAAAGTTTGATGATCAATCTGATAGAGGAAGTTGGTTTCTGTTTGGTGATTCCAGTGTATGTCTCCATCTAGCGGTCAACATGTTTTACTACAATAGCCTGGCACAGGGATGGAAGGTAGGAAGAAACTGAAGAAGGGCGGAAGTAAGGCAGAAAAGTGGTGAGGAAGGATGGAACGAGGGAATGAAAGACAGAATGGAGGGAGGATGGACGACTGTCAGTATGTGTACAAAGATATTTAAAACCATCCAACATCAGTAGTTTGCCAGTCAATCATTACTTGTTGCATTAAATCTTTGCTATTTTGTACAATAAACTCCTTCGTCTCACTGACGTTTATTTCAAAGGATATTTCTATGCATTTATCACATTGAGATGTTCTGGCTGAACAGATGGTTTGTCCGTGACTCAGAGCTGCTGCAGAACAGAGGTTTTAGTCACGAATGCAGTTGTTCTTATTGAAAAGAAAACACGTACTTCTCTTTTAAAATAGCATCAATGACCCCATGGAAGGTGACCTAGGGTCAACAAATGGATGGATTCTGCTATTTCCTAATATGGTACCCAATGTATGCCCAAAAAAAGAATAACCAACCCAAGCCATCATTTCTTGTTCAGCACACTGGTATATATCTCCCCTCTTGTATTGCTTACTTTGAGAAACATAGCAACCTATCCTGTTCCTGTAAGCAGGTTTATGTGTGTTTCTCCTATATTGTAATTACAATATATTTTTCTTTTATCCCTATCAGTGTTTGGTGTCTTCAATTATGATCAGAGTGCTTCAGTACTAAATCTTCCACAACACGCTACAAATCACCCAGCTTGCTTAAGAATTCTCTCCACACACACATAGGTAAGATACATATTTGGCCAAAGAAGAACGTTTAAAAATTATTTAAAAAATATGGACAAAATTATAGGTGCATTTTTTTTAGAATTTAATAATTAATCCATGATCCTGGGGAAGCTTAGATATGGAAGCTTCCATTTTTGCAGTCAAAGCAAAAACATACAAAAACGGACTACTGTAGTGATCTTGACTGTCTGATTTTGTCCCTGTGTCGAAGAATAATAAAAGTGTCTACAGACATTACATTGGTGACAAACAGTGAGAAAGCAAAAAGGCTCGAGTCAGTTTGTGAGGGACTGAATCTGAGATGAGGCTCAGCTCATAGCTGCCTCTCCTCTCGCCTTCGCCTCTCTGTTTGAACAGGAAATATGCAAATTCAGCAATTTTGATTGTAAAAAAATATATGAAATGATGGAAATCATACAGATATGACATTTATAACACGGATCAGTAGACCAATTTATTAAAACATTTATTTTATCTTTTTTTTTTTTTTTACTTTTCATGATGAAAGACTCCACAAGTCTTTGCAGGAGTAGATGTATTTGCATGCTATTAAAAGCAGATGTAAAATCAATTAGAAAAGAGCCCTGACATACTGAATACAGAGTTGTAGATGCTTTGCCGGGGTGTTAAACAGATTTACAGTCGCATCATCTTTGCTTTTCTGAGCTTTATATGCAAACTGTAGATGGTCTTATTTACAGTAGCCGACAGGGGCAAACGCACCGCAGACATCAATTTGACAACATGCTTATACTGCAAACTGAAAAAACATCTTCATTCATCATCATCTTCGGAATATGGTCACTACTTTAGCCAAACTAGATACGGGAATATTGTCACTACAACAGCCCAGCCGACCTAGATACAGGAATATGGTCACTACTACATCCAAACTAGATACAGGAATATTGTCACTACTACAGCCGACCTAGATACAGGAATATTGTCACTACTACAGCCGACCTAGATACAGGAATATGGTCACCACTACATTCAAACTACATGGGGAATCAGGTCGCCACTACTTCCGAACTAGATACAGGAATATGGTCACTACTACATCCAAACTAGATACAGTAATACGGTCACCATTACATCCAATCTTGAAAGGGGAATAGGGTAACCACTACATCCAAACTTGATACGGGAATATGGTCACAACCACAACTGATCTAGATACGGGCATATGGTCACCAAAACATCCAAACTAGATACGGGATTGTCGTCACCATTACATCCGAACTATATACGGAAATATGGTCACCACCATATCGAAACCAGATACGGGAATATGATCACCGCTACTTCCAAACTAGATTTTGGAATATGGTCACCACTACATCCCAACTTGATTTGGGAATATGGTCACTGCTACGTCCAAACCAGAAACAGGAATATGGTCAGCCCTACAACTGAACTAGATACACAAATTTGGTCACCGCTACGTTTGGACTAGATACGGGAATACGGTCAACATTATATCTTGACCAGATACGGGAATATGGTCACCACTACGTCTTAAATAGGTACAGGAATATCCTTCCAACAAAGTGGATGAGCCAACGACATTAACTCTGAATCAGTGGGATTACTAGGAGTGTAGATCACTGTTTGAATAATGGAAGTGTAGAATAATGTGGGAATACAGGGAATTTTTGAACAATATGGGAATACAGGAAGTGTGGTATAATGTGGGTATGCGTTGAGTGTAGTTCAATGTAGGAATATAGGGAGTGTCATTTAATTTGGGGGGGTAATAGGAATGTAGTTAAATGTGAGAATACTGGTAACCTAGTGAGTGGGAATACCAGGAGTGTAGTTTAATGTGGGAGTATTGTGAATGGAGTTTAATGTTTGAATACTAGGAGTGTAGTTTAATGTGGGAACACAGGGAGTGTAATTTAATGGGCTTCATCGAGAGGTTGCTACACGACCTGATGCTAACGCTAACATTTATGGTTTTTATTTTGTGATAGTGAATCGGGACAACAGGAAGCGTAGGAGAGGAGGAAGAGAAGGAGGACCGGTAGGGCGAGAAGGAGGACCGGTAGGGCTTGTGAACAGGATGTGGTCTAAGCCGTGTCAAATGACTGTTAAGGAATAACTTCGTAATCCTGACATTAATCTACTAGCAGTTAGCCTGCGGCTCTCGTACATGCTCAGAGAATTCTCCCATGTTCTAGCTGTAGTTTAAATCCCACCGTCTGTTGTTGCTGCCTCAGGGTGTCATCCATAATATGATAAGAAGGTACACTATTCCTCCCACAAGGGGAAATTCCAGATGATGTGTATGGGTAAAAGTAGAGGTGGTCAGGTGGGGATGGGGCGGATGACCGTTTATGATTGTGACAGTGATAAGTTGTAGAGTTTGATGGCACTGGGATCTCTTTTCAAGGTGTTTGAACAAACAACCTCTCCTCTATTCTGTCCATCTTCAAACTGTTTGTGAACTGTCCCACTGGGGAAAATTGGACGTTGGACCGGCTGTATGCTAGGAGGCATATAGCTCCATTGCACTGCCACCACCCGAACAATCAGATCATCAACTAGTTCTCCTCAGCGCCAAGTACAAACCAATGGTTCTGCTCAGGCCCCGGAATAGACCACTCGTTCTCCTCAGGCCCCGGTATAGACCACTGGTTCTCCTCAGGCCCCGGAAAAACCCCTGGTTCTCCTCCTGTCTCAGCACAAACTACTGATTCAATTTGCTTCCGGTACAAAGCAATGGTTGCCTTCAGACCCAGGTACAAAATGTGATAAGTAATCCATCCATCCATTATCTGTTACCACTTATACTGGTCAGGGTTGTGGGGCCTAATATGTAATCTGGAATCTTTATTCTGGACTCTGCGTGAACATTAAAAGAGCATTTCAGACGTTGGCTCGGAGGTCGCAGACAGTTTTTGGTGACGTTGGTGTCTGGTTTCACTGGTTTCCTTGATGCGTACTAGAATCCCACGGTTTCTATGAACTGTTCTCCGGTGAAACCACTCTGACCAGGGATTCTCCTGTCTCTGTGATTTTAGCAGCAACCGACGGTTTGAGAGGAAAGTGGTTGTCGATACTGCTGAAAGACCACAGACCACACACACACTCACAGTATATATAAACCGACCCTCTGCCGTACTTGAATCCATATCAGACAATCATCTCTGAGCTCATCTAAACTGGTCCAGGATGTCTTTGCGCTGTGGTTCAGTGTGTCTACTGGTCTTGCTGGGACTTGTCTTTGTTGCTGGGAGTTCTTTCCAGTATGTGACCGAGGCGCTGAAACAAACCCACGTCTACGTCGCAGACAAACTGGTGAGTGAAGCTTTGGCATCCCACAGGGTGCCCTCTTAGATCTTCATTACTTCTCAGTAAAGGGGTAGGGTCGGAGTCTTCATAGGCTTCATGTCTCAGTGTCTTCATGTACCTTAATTTCTCAGTGGGTTAGGATGGTGGGCTGGAGGTTTAGGATTAACACACAGGGGAGATTGAAGCGTCATTTGGTTACTTATAGACTCGTAAACAACAACTGGTGCGTTTCTTATTATTGTAACATCAGAAACCAAAATGTTGATTTTAATCTCATGATCGTCGGGAAACATGGTCCTCATTCAGTCCTGCAGTGACATGTTTCTCCGATCTGAGTCTTTATCTGGTGATCTGACATTCACTGCTCAAACAGAAAAAATCGGTTCCATTTAGAGATGAATTCATAAGAATAAAAAATGTTCTATCTTTTCCATCACTAAATGGAAGCGTTAGACTTAATTGAAAGGTCTCCGATGATTGGTCGGTCTGTGATCTCCTTCATCGTCTCTCTGCTCTCAAACTTTTCCACGGGAAAATCATGAGAAAACGTTTTAGGGAATAAAAACGCCAAACAGCCTGTTACGATGATTGAAAAGGAAAAGAATCCAACTGTTATACCTCTGATCATTCCATCCAGCCATCAAACTTGCCAAGAACATAAAAAGATGAACAAAGAAAAAATAAAATGGATTGAGATAAAACAAAAAAACAAAATTAAAGCATAAAAAGTAAGTCAAGGCAAAATAAATAATAATGATGGACAACGAAACACGACATCATAAAGATCCTAATGTAAATACAGTATATTCCGAAACTTCCAGGTTTAGAAGACGTCAATAAATCAAATACAAGTTTAATTATTTTAACCAGTGGTCAAAAATGAAAATCCCAGTTTACATATTTTAACCGGTGGTCAAAAATGTTTTATCCTGATCCTGAAAATATGGTTTCACATCCAGACCTTCAAATGTAACTGTGAATAGGTGAGTGAGGCCGGCCTCACTGGTCAGAAGAGGGCTGTGTTTCATCAGCGTACGTAGAGATGTTTCCTTTACACTGCCTCCATCTTCAAACCTGTTTTGTGTTTTAGAGGTTGACACATTCGGACATCATCACCAATCCTCTCTTCAATCCTGTCATACGCAGCATCAATAGCTCCTGTCAGGTAAGCGAACACCTAATGCACCCTCAGATCTGATGATCTGAACAGAGTTTTAGGACTCTTTCATGAGCTGTGGAAAGTTAGCTAAATAAAGATTCTCGTTGTAAATTGTGTCAGGATGAATCAGAGAAAAAATTGTATATTAATATATTATTAATGATCAATATATTGATCTTATTATTTCTGCTAAATCTGTTGATTAAAGGTTTATGAATCAAAGTATCGGGATAAAAGTGTCTGCTGCTCTCTGCAAAAATCTAAATAAAACCTGTTGGTTTCATCATATTGACACAAAAATATTCTCTGCAGAGAGGAGAAGAGCTTCATCTCATGAACATCTCTCTGGACATCTACCTGCGAATCTTCTCCAACATCCTGCAACCAAACCATGACCAGACCGGGACACCAACCCTCCTGGATCTGCTGGAAGACTCTGATAGGTCTCAGGTGGTGTTGAATCTGAAGCAGCTGCAGCATAAGTTAGAGAGGATGAAGAACCACCTGAGCCACCTGAGCCAAAACAGAGAGGATGTGATCAGCAATCTCAACAAAATTAAGGTACAAAACACCTGTTGGTCTAACCTCAGCCTAGGTTCGATGCAAAACCTGATTAAACTGAACACTCTGAAGATAAAGGACAGTCTGGAGGTAAAGGATTCTGGTGCTGTAAAACAGTTTTGCTGCTCTGTGATGATATCCTTCTAAAAATCTTACAGTCCTAAATGGTTTTACAACTGTCTCTCAAAAAAAGGTTGATTTCAGCTTTAAATAAATCAATCTTGGTTATATATACATATACATATATATATATATATATATATATATATATATATATATTTGTCTGACAGAGAGACAAACGTGGACAGAGATCTGACAGACAGACAGACAGACAGACAGATAGACAGATGGATAGATAGATAAATAAATACACACAGTATAGACAGTATCTATACATATCTACAATCGGCCGTGAACAGTAATGATTTATTCCCGCTCTGACATCCATGTTAGTCGTCTTGGTGCCCAAGACTTCTGTAAGCTTCTAAACGGAACTGCAGACTCAGAACAGGATTCTGGGATACGGTTATGTTTCTCTAAGATAGCTCATGCAAGATAACTTAGCATCTGGTTACAATTATTGATAAAACAAATATGAGTTGTTTCTGCTTACTTCCTGTTGTGGTCTGCGGTCTTGAGTCTGGCTGGCACACAGGTGCGAGGTAGAACCTCAAAGTGACTAAGATTCAGTAAGGTTAGCACAGTTACCTCACCTCTGACACTGATGGGTCTGCTATTGACCTCCTGATCCTGATGGGTCTTTTGTGACCTTTGACCCTATTTTCTCCCCCTACAGGTCGATGAGCCCAACATTCAGAGGAAGGCTCTGGCTCAGTTCCTAGAGATCTACCAGGCAGCTTCCGTCATTGTCTCGCGCAGGTGTTGACCCAACCCTTTTGCTGCGTGTCCGAAATTTCTGACCAATAAGTATAAGGTAGAGGGACTGGGGTTTCATGTTGTTAGCTTAGCATTGGCATCAGTTGTTTATGTGAATGATCAGAAGATCAGATGTTTACACATATTTATTATTTAAAGAGTTACTTCAGCTCATTTATTCCATCCAGTCTGATTGGTTTACATTTATTTATTAATTATTTATTTTTCTTGTTTGTTTGAATAAAATCACAAATCAGAAAAAACGAAGAGTTTCACGTTTTTTCTTTACCCCTTTATTAATCAATCACTACCGGTGCTACTACCTAAGGTACTGTTGATCTACCTATACTACTACTAACACTACCTAAACTACCACTGATACTACAGATGCTACTACCTATACTACCCTTGCCACTACCTATACTACCACTAACACTACCTATACTACCACTGATACTACAGATACTACTACCTACGCTACCAATGCTACTACCTACACTACTGATGCTACTACCTACACTACCGATGCTACTACCTACACTACCGATGCTACTACCTACACTACCGATGCTACTACCTACACTACCGATGCTACTACCTACACTACCGCTTAGCACTTTGAGATTTGATCCAAATGTAAAGTGCATTATAAATTAAATGTATTATTATTATTATTATTACCGATGCTACTACCTATACTACCCATGCTACTACCTATACTACCCATGCTACTACCTATACTAGCACAAATTCTACCAATGCTACTACCTATATTACCTATACTACCACTAATACTACCGATGCTACTGCCTATACTACCACTAATACTACCAATGCTAATAGCTATAATACTACTGACACTACCTGTTCTACTACTACCACCTACTGATACTTCTACTGATACTAGTACCTAAACTACTGCTCACCTGATTCCCTCGAACTTCTCACTATAAACCAGTTTCACTAGAAACAGGCACAAAGAGTAGATATAGAGCTTCCGTGACCTTCTCATGATAAATCAGGTGTTTTCCTGAGTGTGTTGCTGATATTTATAGCGGACTTGGGTGTCACTCGCTATGTGTGAGGAAGCTGACAAGAAATCACACACACATTTGTTTCCTTTAAACACCTGACACTCCTCATGACATTATTTCCTGTCAGTGTGTGTCACACTCTCGTTGGTGTCATACACATGAATGACGAGTATAATGTGACATCACACACCGGAGCCGTAATGATGTGACATCATTGTTTTTTTTAGGCCCAACGCATGTGGGGTTATTTCCCACCAATGGGAAATAACAATCAACAAGTAAAAGGAAACATAAAAACCAGGTTCATTCTCCTGATCTGCTGCACCATCTTCTTTGGAACACCCGCTTTCTGTTGCAACCTGCTGTGATTGGTCAAGTGCTGCTGGGATTGCGCCAGTGTAGCGGCTTGTTGGGATTGGTCCAGAGCTCATATGTATCATAGTTAAATCTTTCATTCATTCATTATCAACCGCTTATCCTGTTCAGTGTCGAGAAGGGCTGGAGAACAGCGGAGAACATGCAAACTCCGCCATAAAGGACAGCTGAAGTGGATTCGAACCCGACCTTCTTGCTGTCTGTTGTGGTTAAATCCCGATAAGTGGGGAAACTATTCCACCTGTTGTTTCATTTTGGTACATTTTCATTTCGGTAAAGTGTCTCTGAATTTCTGTGCACAAAACAACAATGAACTATTGTTGATTGTATTTAAAAGTTAAGCTTGCTTTGTTCAGTTGTATACTATTTATTATATATTAAGTCCGCACACACACCTTGTACTGTCTGTGGACTGATATCTCAAGAAAAATGGAAAGATGATTTTTTTTCCCGTTCTCCACGGGTTCTTCTTCTCAAACCCTTTGTGTTTGCTGTGCAAACAAACCCTCTCTGGTTTCAAACGATGTAATCTGGAGCGACATTTCCAAATCAGGCAGCCAAAATTCAACAAAACGTATATACCTGGGAGCAATCTAAGGAAAAATAAAATCGAGCAGCTTACCGCCTCGCTTTGTGAGCAACAAAAGCTCATCCACAGAACAACTTTTACAGCTGAGCGTTTAACGGTGGCATCTTTTGAGATCGCATGGATTTTGACTCGGGCGAAAAAACCCTTCTCTGACTCAGAGAATGTAACAGTCAGCTTTTCGGCTTCAGAAGAAATATTGTTCACGGATTTTGTGAACATTATGAACCATTATGAGACGAATAGAAGACATTGGTAAAGATTAACGTGAGCAATTAGAAGCAGATCTGTCAGTGGCAGCATGTTTCAGCATAGTGGAGGAGGAAAGCACTGATGTAACACAACTGTATGTGTGTGTGTGGTTGGGGTTTCCAATAGAAAATTCTTTCCAAGAAGAAATGTTGGTTGGACTAGAGGTGAGGAAATTCTGAATGCACAATGCATGCTTGCTTCCGCTCATCCCAGTAGTAAAGCACGTTTGATTTTAACTAGCAAAGTATTGGCTGTATTACAAACTGCATGTTCAATGAGATGACAAATAAATATGCAGATATGCTTATTGTGGTATTTTGCGGGTTGATTTGGATTTCCTATAGCATGTCTCTTGTTAGTCAGGCTCTCATTTAAAAAACTAATGAAGATCAGTGTTATAGAATATACATTTGCAAGTCTATATATTTAATGGGTAATCCTCATAGCAACGGAGGATTTATCACAAGGAAGCTGCTGTGTCCACCTACCAATGATTGCTTTTGACATTCCTATGCCAACTGCAGATCATGATAAAAATAAACCTGGCTGTACCAAAACACGACCAACTCTGAGTGTCATTAGAAGCAGAAGACATCACACAGTATGTGTGTCAGACATACATAACTTCATGAATGTTGGCTTTCACTTTAAACCTTTTCCAGAGTATCTAGCATGGATTTAGATTAAACAGTTAGAAATACAGATGAAAGTAAGTACGTCAACTTCTCATTGTCATCTAGGGCCAATCCGTGGTATCAGAGGATCCAGAACATTTATGCCCACCCAAAATGTTGCACCTGAACGATGATGTTATCTATTCCAACAACACTCCTGTGATCCCGAAGAGTTTTCTAAACTTTGGAACAATTTCATGAAATCCAGTCCAGATATCCCAATGTCCATGTAGTCCAGTAGAGTCCACCATACCACCTACCATAACATAAGGTAAGATGGTTGGGGGTTAACATAGATGGACGGAGCTGACCTCTGCTCACATCGGTTTCACATGAAGATGATTTCTCGCTGTAGTTCCATCGAAACCACCCCTTCAGCTGGTGGTTTCCAGAGACCCTCACCCACTTCTGTGAAGTTTGGTGATTTAAAGGAAACTGAATAACCACCATTTTCACACATCTGTAATCCCTCGCTCTCTCTGCTGTCTCGCTCTTTCCGCTATAAATAAAACCTCTGACTCTGTGAGATTAAATCAGTCAGGACCGACACATCTCAGGTACTAACAGCACGGGGTCCTAACAAGCTTGGGAATAGAACCAACAACCAGGTGTGCTAAAGGTAGCGATAAGATGGTGGCCACAGCAACAGTAGCGTGTCTGTGGTTGGCTATATGTCATGTGGGAACCTCCTATGTCTCAGTGGAGATGAACAGAACCATCCAGAACCTCCTGCAGTACTATGTGAGTATTACTGGTAACACTCCTCAACTCCTGCTGAAGGTAGAACAGCAAAAGGGCTAACATGTTAGCAATAGATGTTTCAACAGGATAACTTGCTATTAGGAGATTTTCCACCATGCTGGTCTGTTAGCATCAGTTGTCTGTTTTTTTGACGTCTTACCGTAACTATACAAATTTGTAAGAAGTCATTAGGGAAACACAGACAAAAGTTCCTTAAGTTGATCCCCATGGTTATAAAGTAGATCCACGTGGTCCTAAAGCGGATCGCTGTGACCCAAAAGTAGATCCCTGTAATCCTAAAGTAGATCCCTGTGGTCCTAAAAGTAGATTACCGTAGTCCTAAAGTTCATCCATGTGGTCCTAAAAGTTGAGCCCTGTGGTCCTAAAGTAGATCCCTGTGAACAAAAAGTAGACCACTCTGGTCCTAACAGTAGATCCCTGTAGTCCTAAAGTAGATCCCTAATCTACATTTACTTACTCTACTATTATAATACTCTACATTTATCTTCTATTTTATTCTACAATTTCATGTCACTCAGTGTAAAGGGGAGAGTTTTACTGGAGGTCTGAAGTACTTTGGTCAGATGACCTCTGACCTCTGATCCAGGAAAGACAGAGCCTCGTTTTAGGCCTTTTCTAGCTTATTGGTGAAATGCTTTTCAACTCAGATCACAGAGTTCAGATGTCGGAGTGTCCTTGAAGCCACCACCGTAGACTTCACATAATGGTCAGGTTACCATGGCAACGGTTCAGTTTATCTTCTAACAAACCAGACAACAATAGGAATGACACTTAAATTCTAAAATTCTAATGTATTATAAGTTGTCTGTGAATGCACCAATAAGCTGAGTGATTGGGTCAGGAGTTAAAGGTCAGATCAAATGTAACATTAAAACTGTGTGTCTGATCTTTGCAGAAGATTCGACCAAATGAGAGGTTTAACGGGAAACCCGTGTTCAACAGAAATCTGCCGTCTTCAAAAACTGAGGTAAAGAAAATCGAGATGTAATGGCTCTCATGTCTGTGTTCCAAAGGCTGAAATGGAGGAAAACAGCAATTAGCCTAGCTTAGCTTAAGGTCTCTGCCTGATAGGCTGAACTGAAGGGAAGCAGCAATTAGCTTAGCTTGGCATAAAGTCTGGATGCAGGGGATTTACGTGAATACCTAGCACCAGTCTTTTTGCCAAGCTAGACTAACCGCTGCTAAGCTAGGCTAACTGCTAACTCCCTACTATTCATACTCTTACAAAGTCTCTGGATTGAACCTTAACTCTGGACAGATCTCCAACTGCAGTCGGTTCACAGGAAGCAGGTGGTTCACGGGTATAGTTGAACTAGTCTGGAGTTTATGCTGCCTGTAATGACTTCAGTGTGATTGAGATTGGTGTTGATCATCAAATCTGATCAGCTCTCAGATAAACATTCAACAGGAACAAAAGTGATAATTATTATTAGAAGTAAATTATTATCCCTTTTATTGAAGGTTATTATTATCAGTATTATTAATAGTAACGGCGCCAGCAGTGTTGGACGGACCTTTGGTATGGCAGCGCTAGGTAAGTTGGTACCCTAAACTTAGTAGGCTTTTGTGAAATATTCTAAGGGCTGCTCTGGAGACACTTTGCTAGACCCTATCCTAAAGTCACAATTTTCACTAGCTGATTAGGGTGCAAATGTTTGAGTTCCAAAAGTAGACCAATGATTAAACATCTATAGGAACTGCAGGCTCCTACAGTGTGTAAAACATATCGATGTCTTCAGGGGATTCAGGTTGTTTGGTTGTGCTCTGTAAGGCTTGTGGTGGGTTGCACTGGTGTCTCGTGTCGATATGAGTCAGCGGCGGGTTTTTCTCTGAACACGCTCTCACTCAGGAGTCTGGTTGGTTTCCTTCCGGCTTCCTACAACATTTGCTGTCTCCAAATGAGACTTTGCAGTAGACTTTGTAGACTTTGCACCTACTTTAATGCAAAGCATGTTCACAGAACGCTAAACAAAAATACAGAATAGAGCGCTAACCCGTAGAAGCACCAGCAGGAACAGTTCAGCTGCATGGAAAAGGTCGAATACATTCAGGGGTGTGAACTGCAAACCAGCTACAATACTGTCATATTGGGTAGTATCAGCAGTACTACTGGTACTAGCCCTACATAGTAATACTAAAGACTTAACAGTGACATTGTTGCCTTCAAGGAGGGTTAACAGTTTTCCATAGAAAGTGGAATTTAGCATAAGGTAAGCCATCCACCCTGAACCCGCTCTGGGTTCACAACTAACAACGCGTCTACAACGCCGCTGTGAGCTGCCACGATCTCTGAGTTTGTTCCAGTCAAACCTCTTCATGACTCATCTGAGGTGAAAATGTCAGCCTTTTGATTCATCAGCTCTGAGTTTGTGGCCGGAAGGACTGAATCTCGGGGGCTCTCGGGGGCTCATTACACCCACAGGATGAGCATCTCCATCCTGATGAGATGGTAACCCTTGGAGCAGTTGGGGTTCATGTTCAATCCCCTTTGAGACCAGCCCTTGCCTCCATTTAGCTTCAGTGGTGGACGCTACAGATTTTCCACCTCTCAGGTTACTACAAGAGAAAAATAAACTACAAATATGCTTTTGGGTTACGGTCAAACTTTCTGCGGAAGCTTTTTTGTTTCAGGTCGGTATCTCCATGCAGAGAGTACCTGCGGGATTTGCTGTAGGCAACAATTGACAACAAAGACGTTCATAGTTTACAGTGTAAACTTGTTTAGTGTAAACTTTACACCTAACAAGCTCAGACATAACAATCAGAGCTGCTCAAAGTCAAACGTCACATACTAGAATCCAGACAGATTGTGGTCCATCTCTGTTTCTCTCTCAGGCAAAGATGGTCTACATGGGGGGCGTTCTGGAGAGCTATGAAAAGCTCATTGGCCATATGATAGAGCAGCTGCCCGCCTCGAGTCTACAGACCACCGGGAGCCAACAGCCCTCCGCAATCAACTCCAATGAGAAGGCAGCAGGTGGGGATGTGAGAACAAAGCTGGACTACATCCTGAAGAAGGTCCAGGCGCTGAGGAAACATCGTTACCAGGAGCAGGAGAAGGTTCTGCATGGTCTGCAGGCTCTCCAGCACATCCAGGTAGAGACAGCACTGGCTTCAAGGGGCTGCAGTCAGACAACCTTAAGGATATGTATGGATATGTATGGACTTGAGTTAACAGTTTCCTTAACTCTAGTCCTTGAGAAACCCTTCATAACCTTTCACAGGCCCTACATAAGCCCTTCATAACCGCGACACAAGTCCTTCAAAAACCCTACATAAGCTCTTCATAAGTCCTACATCAGCCCTTTATAAGCCATATATATATGCTTCACAAACCCTACATAAGCCCTTCACAAGCCCTACATAACACCTTCATAAGTCCAATGTATCTTCAGAAATCCACAATAAGCTCTATGTAAACCCTTCATAAATTGTAAATAAGCCCTTCATTAGTCTTCCATAAACTCCTTCTGTAACCCTGCTTAAACCCATCACTAACCCTACATAAACCATTCATAGGCCTACTTTAGAGGGTGTTGATAGTGAACATTTCTTTCTCTCAATCGGTCTTTCTCCTCCAGATGGATAACCTGGTCATTCAGAGCAAAGCATTGTGGGAGCTGCCGTGGCTCTATGAAGAGGCGAGCTCGCTGCCTAACAACATGGAGATGCGGAAGAGACGGAGACGGCGACAAGCACAGAGGGTCAAAGCCAACAGGAAGAACCTGAATTAATGAGAGAATTTAGAAGACTAACATGAAATTATGTTTAGATGATTTTGTAGATGAATAAGTCCGGAGCTAGTCACTCTTCAAATCAGGAACATGTGGAATATTTGATTGATGTACCTCGTTAAAAGTTATTTTTTCATAAACAAAACAAATAACAATAATAATAATAATAATAATATTCTCAACTCTATCATTGGTTGTTTTTTTTCTCTGTAAAATGATGTTATTTACTCTATTTATTCATATTTAAGGAATTTGATGTGATTGTTGATTATTTATTCTATATTTATTGCTCATCTGAATAAAACTGATTTTCATTGAAATGAGTTCATGTTTATAAGGCTGGTTGGTCTGAGCATCGATCATGGGATCAGCCACACGGCTTTAAACGTCTGTTTCTACCATGAGGTTTATTTTTTACGTCTCATGTCAAATTCTGTTTTTCTAAGGTTAGTATAAATGGATGGAAATTGATTATCTTTTACATGATGAACATAAAGAGTATGAAGAGTCTCCCTGCTGACTCAGTGGAAACAACCCCCCACCCATCCGAACCACAGCAAGGATGTCACTTCCTGTGACTTTACTTCTGGTAAAGGGTTGATCTTTATTGTAACAAAGATTTTACCCACAACACAGCTGGTTTCTATGTGGGATTTCTAAGAATGTGAGCTTCTACCCACAAACAAAATCCTCCGCCATTGAGGGCTTTTTGCCCTCTACTACCCTCACTGCTGGCCTCTCGTACCTTCACTGCCGACCTCTACGACCTCTACTACCCTTGGACTACTGACATCGCCTACCCTCACTGCTGGCCTCTGCTACCCTCACTACGGACCTCTCGTACCGTCACTGTCGACCTCCACTACCCTCACTGCTGGCCTCTCGTACCGTCACTGTCAACCTCCACTACCCTCACTGCTGGCCTCTCGTACCCTCACTGCCGACCTCTCGTACCCTCACTGCCGACCTCTACTATCCTCACTGCTGGCCTCTACTACCCTTGGACTACTGACTTTGCCTACCCTTACTGCTGGCCTCTGCTACCCTCACTACGGACCTCTACTGCCCTGAATGCTAACCCCTAGCACCCTCACTGTTGACCTCTACTACCCTCACTGCTGACATCTTCTACGGACATCTACTTAGCTCACTGCCGACGTCTTCTACGGACCTCTACTATCCTCACTGCTAACCTACACTATCCTCCCTACGGACGTCGCCTACCATTACTGTTGGCTTCTGCTACCCTCACTACGGACCTCTACCATCTTCACTGCTGACCTATTACACTAACTGCTGAACTATCCTCACTGCTGACCTCTACTAGCCTCACTACTGGCATGCGGTGGGTGATGGCACTTGAGGCCAGCGGTGACCCCGGAGGTGGGAGATGGTGTTTTAGGTAGGCAAGAACGCCTGTGGTGGGCGATAAAACTTGAGGCAAGTGATGAAGCCTGAAGCTATCGACGAGAAAAGTACATTATCGTCATCATGTCTGTAAATAGCTGCTCCTCTGCTCACAGGCTGCAGAGAAACAGCTAACTGACCTCACATCAGTTTTTGTGTTTGTTTGATTATTTCTTCCTGTTCTGTGAATGCTAAAGCTACTTTAGTAGCTATGAGAGTTACTGAATAACAACAAACCAACAACCACGATGAGATCAACAACCTCACTGGGACATCATCAAACTCATTGTCATCATTGCAATCGCCCTTCTCACCAGATCATGTGACTCCCAGCAACCTATAGGATGCAGAGGAGAGCTCATAGTGGAAATAGAGACATATTAGTGTAATATTCCACATTCATCTATTTTATTCTAATATCGAACATTTCTTTCTTTCTAATATTCTACATTTAAGTTCTATATTTATACAAATATCCAACATTAATCTACTATTTTATTCTAATATTCTACATTTATTTACTATTTTCTAGTGTTTTATTCCAATATTCTAAATGTATCGAGTATTTTCTTTTAATATTACACATTATTCTATTATTCAATTCTAAAAGTTTACATTAACTACTGTTTTATTCTAATATTCCACATTTATCTACTGTTGTCTGTGTGTCTTTTCATGCTTCAGGTCTCTGCTGACATCTGGTGGACAACATCCATAACTGTAGCCTGGGGTTCAGACTGGTTTCAGACTGGTTCAAGATGTGATCAGTGAGCAGTGATTTAGACCAGGTTCAAGGTGAATCACTGATTTTATATTGAGCCAAAATTTGTTGGTTGACCTGTTCTACAGTTAAGTGCGTCATTCAGGTTCAGTTGTTGATGAACACATTTGACATCACCATGGTAACGCAAACATGATACTAGCAACTAGACAACATGTCCCCCCTACCCATGTTAACATCATTACAGCAGAGGAGCTGTAACATAACTAGGCATGCTCAAGGTCACATGACCCTACCCATGTTAACATCATTACAGCAGAGGAGGTGTAACATAACTAGGCATGCTCAAGGTCACATGACCCTACCCATGTTAACATCATTACAGCAGAGGAGCTGTAACATAACTAGGCATGCTCAAGGTCACATGACCAGGCATACAGAAGTTTAACATTGACATGACCGTGGAGAAACTCAGGAATAATGATGTTATACATATCATAAATTCCTATGAATAAAACACATAGCATAAATTATAGAACTTTTATTAAAAACTTCTTTTTTTTTCACCACAGCTAAATTTAACACCAGAAAAGTGTCGACGTACAGTAGGGAGAGGAATCGCGGCAGCGCAAAACTCGCACCATAAGTCATAACCTTCAAGTTATTTCAACTTCATTTACAAAAAAAATTCCACAACATCTGGAAAACATCACTGTCAATCTCCTCATGGCTGCTACTGTTGATTGGCCGTTCACCTCCTGTTAGTCAAGCTTCCTACCAGTCAGTCTAAACCGCTAGCTCTAAGTTAGCTCTCAGCTAGCTGTGTAAGGGAATGCACTTTGGTAGTTTCACCCAAGGGCCCAGGGTGTTGGCCGCTAGAATAACAACGATAAAAACACTAATTTAGAGGTAGCAATGCTATCAGCCACTATGCTATCAGTTACTTAGCATAAGGCTAGCTAGAGAAAATGTCAGTGCAGCTGCTAGTGGCTGGACGCTAGCAGTTAATGGGCTAGTGTTAGCTTAGCGTCATCATCCGAAGGTGTTTGTGCCCCCCATCACCAAGTCTCACCAAAACACACACGGAGAAGTGGGCGTCGGTCTACTCTAAACTCTATGGAAGTTCATCAGCACTATCTTTTTCAGACATCCTGCTGATGGACGCACAACAGAGATCCTGCTTCTTCTCAGAGGGGTACTTCAGAAAGTCAGTTTAACGGAAACTGGGGGTCTTTTAAACCTGAGGTAAGTTAAACTCCGAGTCAGTTACCATGATAACTTACTCTTGTGAACCTAACCTGCTCGCTGGCAGACGTCTCTCACATATACATTGAATGTAGATAAGTGTGTGTGAATATAAAAATAATAATAATGTTGTATCCTTTATTGATCACATACAGCACTACCACAGAACAACATTGTGAAATATTTCTCTGCATTTGATCCATCCCTGGGGGAGAATTGGATATATATGCATATTTATTAATGATACTGTACTATTGAAGAAGGTTGTTTATCGATGTTCACTGTAATATGTTAAATAAGATCTAAACTACAGTGAGGTAGAATCAAGAACAAATGAATGAATCTCTTATTCATCAGGTTTCTCCCACCAAACTTGGGGTCAGAAGGTCACGATGGCAGTGTGCCAAGCTCCATATTCCACACAGCGGTCTCTCCAGCATATCCTGAGGATCTGGGGCGTTCCCAGATTAAATACAAAATTCCTCCTTTGCATTCTGTGCCATTTGCCTGTTTATTTTTTCGCTCCTTTCACATGCGCGTAGTGCCCATTAATGAAAATTACATTTTGCTCAATGGAATTCCATCTTTTCAGCTTTAATATTCAAAGTGCTGGTTCAGTGGGTTGAGCGGCCGTCCCTCATCCAGATGATCTGAGTTTGATCCCTACCCATAACAATACTTGCCGTGGGTCCCACAGTTAGACCCTGAAACCCTAGCTCCTGGGCTCACAGGGGCCGCCAACTGCTCCTCACGGATGGGTCAAAGGCAGAGAATAAATTTCACAACGTTTTCCTGCATGTATGTACTTTTTAACCACGTGATTAATAACAGTAAGAGTTATTATCATTATATACATTTGCCTTTGCACTAATTTTCTTCCAAACTAGTTTTTCTTCTTTTTCTTCGCTGAAGCCTTTGTTATCCTTTTATTTCTAAACATCAGATGGTGACCTTATTTACAGTATGGTGACCATGGTGTTGCATTGGTGAATCCCAGCGATTGAGTCCATTGATGATAATTATTGAATGTCCTGGTGCACCAGTTTAACTCGGAGTTAACATGCTCAGAGATGGCTGAACTGATTAATAAACCGGCTTTCTGGATTACCCCCAGGAAATCCTGGATATTTTAATTCCACTGGTTTTCAGGTTCTCCTGGTCTATGACTGACACCAGACTAGATCCAAATGGCTCAGACCGTCCAATATCTGACCTCTGTCTAAAAACTTTCTGGCTCATTAGCACCCGACTAAAGAATTTCTGGTCCAACAGGAATTAAAACTTTTTTTTTTTTTTTTTTGAGAGAGATTATTGCCGTTATGGCCTGACAGTCAGGAGGTCTGAGGTCACATAGTGTTTAAAACAAACCAGGAGCCAATCAGCATTGCTGACATCACTGTGGCTGATTAAGGTTAAACAGATGAGATGACATCATTGCTGTGTGTGAGTTGGGGCCTCGGTAAGATGACATCATCACTGTGTGTAAGGGTTATGGTAAGATTACACCCTCAACATATGTATTGGGAGGTGGTAAAGATGTCATCATCACTGTGTGTAGGGGGTGTGGCTCAGCGATGACTAAAGGCACAGAGTTGCGGCTGTCTCAATGAAAAATTTAAAACAATCAACCAATAAAATCTATGGAAAAAACAAACATCATAACCCCCCCCTCCCATCATTCACTTCTTGTTTTCTGTCCAGGAGGGGGGCGGCACTACCCCTGAGATGGACGGAGCAGGTAGAGTCTTGTGAGTCATCTTCATAAGCAATGCTGTGGTTTCAGGGCATCAGTATACAAAAAGGTTCTCCTTTTTTTCCTTTACCCTTCCTCCTCTTCTTCTTCACTGCTGCTCCTTCTTCTTCACTGCTGCTCCTTCTTCTTCTTGCTCCAGGCCAAGTCTTCCAGCACCAGATCACATCATTTGTGAGGATCACGGATAGATAAATATTAAAATGTAGTAAATAAATAATTACGCTACTTCTCACTGTCATCAATATATTATCATGTCTGTACTGTTCGTTTCCACAATATTGGCTGGGTTCTAGTTCTAGTTCTCTTTTAACTTCACACAAATAAAACCACATTAAAAGTCTAAACTTGTGCATCACAAGGCTCGGCAGTGGAGAGCTTAAAAAAAAAGGTTAATGCTAACCAACAAAAATAGTGAGCCAGCTATAGGTAGCTGGCAAATTTTACCCTCTGCTTGGCTAACTGCTAACCATTTAAGGGTAACAAAATGACTGCTTAACAATTAGCAGTAGCAGTTAGCAGTTAACCAGGGCACAGGCACAAATCTAGCTATGAGTGTTAGCCAGCTAACAGATAGATGATTTGGTTTGAGTTTCTAGTATTGTTTTGTTCAAAGATTAAATTAAGCTGTTCAGACTTCAGCTACTCAGGATCAGTCAACCTTACCCTGCTGACGTCATTTCATGGAACCAGGTCAGGGACGTGATTTTTGGTGAGGTAACCAGTTCAATAGATTCTGGAGCATCTGCACCATGCTAGGGTTTGGACTACTGTATTCCGACTTGCTGAACAAATTCTTCAAATGATGTTACTTTCTATGTTTCTGCTATCGTTTGAGCTGGGTGGAAATCTGATCACACTGCTCAGGTTATGCCTATTTTAACACCAGGATCTGATTTTTGTCTTCATTGGACACCAAAGACCAAATTTTTTAAATTGGACTGATCAGTTGGATCCAGCTTCAGCTGGTGGCTCTGAGATGAGCACAACTAAAAACTAAACCCTAGTAGGGAAGGATCTCTGTCAGCTAACCAGTTTGGGCAGAACTGTCCTGGGCTGGATGTTCCCGTTGGCGTCAGTGATTGCTGCTAAGTTAGTCTTTGTTTTAGAGGAAGAGGATGTTGTGGTTGAGGAGGTTGGGGTACCATCAGTAGTGGTGGTTCGTTTGGAGGAGGAGGAGATCTTTTCCCCTGTAGTGGTTCCAGCTGGTGGCTTGGGAAGTCGCCTCCTTAACCATGGGTGGCGAAGGGCCTGACTGGGGTTCATCCTGAGGGCAGGGTCCCACTCCAAACACTTTTTGAGGAAGTCCAGGAAAAGTGGGTCCTCGCATCCTTTCAGGGCTATGCTCAAGTCCTTGCTTCCCGGCGGACCACGGACCTTACCTCTTCGTGAGCGGCCGCCATTCAGGACTGTGGTCCCATCAGGCAGCGTGGTGACGGTGCAGTACCGAGGGTATCCTTTGGACGATACAAAGTTCTTGGCCCTTTTTGATGCATCCAAGAGTTTCGGACTGGGCATGCCCAGCAGTTCAATAATGCAGGCCAGCTGGTCAGCTTCGTCTTCGCCTGGCAGCAGTGGGTAACCAGTCAGCAGCTCAGCCAGGATGCAGCCAAGAGACCACATGTCAATAGGCATCCCATACCTGGAACCTGAAGGAGAGGAGGGACCCATAAAAACCTGGATTTACGGGGATCAAACTGGTTTGTGCTCAGATTCTCTAGCTCTAGGACAGAAATTAGACTCAACAACTGAACAGAAAACAATATTAGCTAATAATGTCAGATAGCATAACCTGACCTCTTGGGCTGTTGGACTCTGACCCTGATCCTTGGTGGTGCTTAATACCTAACGCCTGATAAAGGCCAACCTCCTGCCTCCGTTCCAACATGAACCAAGGAGGTAAATATGATCTTTAGACGGTTCTCAATGTTGGTGGATACCAACTACAATGGCCTCTGGTGCTGTTGTACCCTGATCCTGACTTCTAATGCTTTTGGGACACAGATCCTACAAACTGACGAAGGATGACTTCTGGCCTCTCCTTCAACATTAACTAGGAAGTTAAATATTATCTTCAGGCGATTCTCCATGTTGGTGGACCTCACCTAGAATGACCTCTGGTGCTCGGTAGAACCTGGATTGGATGTAGGTGTAAACTCTCTGATGTTCGTAACAGCTAGAACCGAAGTCTATGACCTGGAGACAGATGGAGAGAACCTTTTATCAACGGAAGAACAGTCTCTGGATGTCGAGGTGAGGTTTGGTTGAGGGTAAGAATGTAACGTTGATTGGGGTGGAGGTTGAGGAGTGAGGTTCGGTTTTTGTACGGCTTTGAACTTATTGGACATGGATGTGCACATGCAACCAGCAAAGGTATTTATTTATTTTTTTTATGAGTGGCGTTCGGCGTGAACGTCGAGGTGTGGCGTTCGGCGTGAACGCCACACCTCGACGAACGCCACTCATAAAAAGAACGACGTTCGGCGTGAGGTGAACGTCGACGTTCTCCGTGAGGGGAACGCCGAACGTCGACGTTCTCCGTGAGGTGAACGTCGAGGTGGGGCGTTCGGCGTGAGCGTCGAGGTGTGGCGTGAACGTCGAGCTGCGGCGTGAACGTCGAGCTGCGGCGTGAACGTCGAGCTACGGCGTTCGGCGTGAACGTCGAGGTGGGCGGGGGGTTTGGCCGAGGTGTGAGGTTCGGCCTGAACATTGAGGCGTGTGGTTCGGCGCGAACATTGAGGCGTGTGGTTCGGCGCGAACATTGAGGCGTGTGGTTCGGCGCGAACATTGAGGCGTGTGGTTCGGCGCGAACATTGAGGCGTGTGGTTCGTGTGAAGTCGATGATGTGTGAGGTTTTGTGTAGAAGTTGAATTGTGAGGTTTTGTGTAGAAGTTGAATTGTGAGGTTTTGTGTAGAAGTTGAATTGTGAGGTTTTGTGTAGAAGTTGAATTGTGAGGTTTTGTGTTGGACATTGAGGTGTGTGGAAGGGCGTGAACGTTGAGGTATGCGGTTTGGAGTGGTACCTTGATGCCGCTGCGTCCCTGCTGCTTGAGTAAGATGTTCTCTGGCTTCAGGTCACAGTGGATGATGCGGTTCCGGTGCAGTGAGTCCAAACACTGCAGGATGGAATGGGCAAACTTCCTGACCAGCAGGAGGCTGAAGCCTTGGAACTTATTCTTCTTGACAAGCTCATACAGGTTCATACTGAGCAGCTCGAAAGTCATACAGATGTGGTTTCTGAAGGTGAAGTTATCCAGCATGTGGATGACGTTCATGCTCGAGTCCTTGTCCTGCTTCCTGATGTGCTCCAGGATGCGGATCTCTTCCGCCGCCTGCCGGTGGAATCGCTTCTCGTTGCGGACCATCTTCAGAGCAACGTGAGCCTGAGACTTGTGGTCGAATGCCTTCACCACCTGCAGGGTTGAGGATCTGATGTTCAAATCCATATATTTACATATTATTGTTTATTTACTTTATTAACTCTGGGTTCGGGTTGACCCTGTTTCTAAATGTTTTTCCACGCCTCAGTGAAGGATCAGCACCTCGTTTCTGAGTGATACATGATAAATTATGATAATAATTATTATAAGAATATGTGTAACAGACTGGGTTTAAAAACTTGGAAGCTCTAGATAAAATTCTTACCCATGAATAAATACTGACCTCTTCCTCCTGTGAACCGGAAACTCCACATCAGGGTTCATGACCCTGATCTTCATCAGATCTTTATGATCATTTTGAATTATTCAGTTTTCACCTACTTCATAGAATAGGCTGAAATTTCTCAACCAATCACGGACCGTGATCATTTTCTCTTCTTCTTCCATTGTGATTGGTTGTGGCTCCTTCAGAACCAACAACCTTCTCCAATAAGCAGTGAGTTAATAGGAAGACCTCCAGAGACCTATGACCAGACGGCTTCTGTTTTTTCTCTGTCTGTAAATCTATTTATCTCCATCCATCCATCCATCCATCCATCCATCCATCCATCAGGACCCTGGAACTGAGCGATGAAAGACCACCAAGGGTTTTCAAAGCACAGCCATACCGGAGCTCTTCAAACATCTCAGGCTCTTAATTGTCTGTCGTTGTAGAAGTAACAGTAACAGTAGTAGTAACAATGACAGTAGAAGCATCTGCAGTAGCAGCAGTCATAATAGTAATAGCAGTAGCAATAGTTGCAGTGGTAACAGTAGCAGTAATTGTTGTAACATTATTCTCAGTACAAGCAGCAGTACTTGTAGGAACAGTAATAGTAGCTAAAAGTAGTAGTTGAAACAATAGCAGTAGTAGTACAAATAGTAGCAGAAGCAGTAGTAGTTGCAGCGGTTTCAGTACGACTACTACTCCTGTTATTAGTTGAATAGCAAAGCTGCCTTTTGCCGATGACCTTCTGGGCCTGGTACCAGTACGAGATGTGGTCATGTAAAAGTAGTAGTGGTAAGGGTAGTAGCTTTAGTAATAGAAGTAGTCGTAGGAATAGTATTAGCAACTACTCCTATTACCAGTTCAATAGCAGTACCTGTCCAAAGCTGCCTTTGCCGATGACCTTCAGGACCTCGAAGCGGTATGAGACGTGGTCATGGGGAACGTGGACATAGGATCCTTGATCATCGTCATAGCCGCCATTGTTAGCTCCGCCCATCACCCCAGACCTCTTCTTGGCATTCGGACCAACAAAATACACTGAAGATATACAAAAAGAAGATAGTCAGTCCATTTCATTGTTACTGGTGCTGACTGATGGACCTGTAACCTCTACAGAAGATTGGTTTTACATAATCAAGATGAGCCAGTGATTGATCCACCCACCTTCAGGGTAGCTGAACACCTCGTGGTGTTCGAATGATGACATTTTGGACATGAACTGCTTCATGGCCTGCTCCGGGGACATGGAGGAAGGCTTTGGCTTGCTGTCTGTTGTCTTGTTGGAGGTGGCGCTGTCCTGCCGGTAGTGGTGACCGTGCTCCAAGGTGGAGGTCAGGCGATCGGGTAGTGGCAGCGCCTGCCGGGTAGCACTCAGCAGAGCCAGGCCGTTTGGCTGGGAGGTGAGCACTGGACGCTTGTTCTCCTCCACCGGCTGTGTGACCTGCGAGGATAGCTGGACGGTGTCCGACATGGTGGCTTTAAAACTTCCCTGAGGGAGAAGACACTTCAGATGAGCCTACAGATCTGCGGGGAGCGCTGACATTTAACTCATGTTTTATTAATTGGGATTCATGACATGAGGATAGAGACAGAGGATAGCTGATAAGTCTTTAATGTCCGACAGAAATAGATAATAAATTGAAGGAGAAAGTTTGTGTCTGATGTAGGGATATCATGATATTAGATTTTGATATCATTATTGTCAGAGAAATAATCAGTTTCACGATTATGGACACTATAGCAGGAAACACAGAGCAAAGAGTTCACATAGCTGTCGTTTGTTTGATGCTTGCGTGTCAGTGCTGTCCGTTGCATAGTGTCAAGTTGTACTTCCAGAGGTGTGTTTAGGTAGGCAGGTTTATATACATTACATCCACATTAATCTGCCATAAAATAAAAACCACCTGCCTGATTTGCTGAAAAGAGCTCTGTAATGTCACCATGTGTTCCGATACCTTTCAGTCACAACCAGTATCAACTTTTTTTAAGCAGTTTGTGCTACATTAGCTCTACTGTGCGATCAGACAACACGGGCTACCATAGTTTTACACACACATTTCCCTGATATTGACTCATCAATCTCTGGCCAAAATGTTAACCTGCTGCTGAATAAATCAACCCACTGACAGCCTTCATTATGATCATATAATCAATGTTATTCACTTCAATAAATGGTTGTTATAATGATATGGCTGACAGGTGTGTATCCTGAGACCAAATTATCTCCCTTGCGTTTAACATTGAATTTTATTGCAGATATTGATGTTACAATCATCACCAGGCCTCCTCACAATCATCACCAGGCCTCCTCACAATCACCACCAGGCCTCCTCACAATCATCACCAGGCCTCCTCACTATCATCACCAGGCCTCCTCACTATCATCACCAGGCCTCCTAACAATCATCCCCAGGCCCCCTCACAATCATCTCCAGGCCTCGTTACAATTATCACCTGACCCCTTACAATCATCACCTGATCCTTTACAATCAACACCTGACCTTTTTACATTCAACAGGCCTCATTACAGTTTTCTCATCATCACGGACCTACTTATGATCATCAATGGACCTCATTACAATCATCACCAGACATTGGACAAACATAAGAATATTGATCACAATGGTTACATTGTTACACCCCGTCATAAAAGGAAGAAGGTCTCAACACGCTTCATATTCACGTTAACATTTCATTTAAACTTTTGATATCCTGATTGTTGATAGTGGAGACCTATGGCTACATTTCATTCAGTTGTTAATAATAATAATAATAATACATTTAATTTATAATGCACTTTACATTTGGATCATATCTCAAAAATCAAAAATTGTTCAGATAACTTCCTTAAGTAATGAATCAGAGCAAAATTAGATTTGTTTTTTTTTCTTCTGCTGTTATGTGAAATGGTCTCATTAAAACAGTACTAATATTTAGTTAGTAAAGTCTATCCACAAAATCCTAAACGCGTTCATTCATAGTTTATTAACATGCTAATGGTAAAGTTTAGTGACCCTGAAGCTGAAGGAGTCAATGAAGGCTTCCTCATCTCCACAGATAAACCCATCAGCACTTTAAGCTCATAGTTCACTGCTATTAATAGCTACATGGCTAAAGCTCTCTGATCCAGGCATCTGCTGCTTCATAGAGCTAGCAGCAGGCTAAGATCCTAGCAACATGCTAACGACAAGACAACAGCACGCTAGAAGATAACAACATCACACGATTTGTTTGTGATTGACAATGAGTGTGTGATTGACAGATGGGTGTCTGATTGACCCCTGGTCTGTGAGTGACCCCTGGTGTAAATGTTCGTACCGCTGGAGGGTTGTGGTTCTGGTTGTTGTGAATCCGTGGCAGCGAGACCGGAGACGTCGTCTGTGAACCACCGTGGATCACATTACCTTAGCATAAAAACAGGAAAACACTATTAGCTTAGCATAAAGACCAGGGATGTGGGTCCCGGTGTTCTTGACTATAAATAAACAGCAGAGAAGAGGACCCCTGTCAATAAAGGCCTCAGAGGAAAACGTCTGTCAGTAAAGGCCAAAGAAGAAGAAGTCTGTAAATAAATACCAGGGAAGAAAATACCTATAAATAAACACGGGAGCCAAATACTTCTGGAAGTAAAAACCACCAAAGAAAATGTCTATAAATTAACACCAGAGAAGACGTTTGTAAATAAACACCGGAGAAGAAAAGGACTAAAAATAAACTCCAGAGAAGAAGACGTCTGTAAACAAACACCAGAGAAGAAGACGTCTGTAAACAAACACCAGAGAATAAGACGTCTGTAAACAAACACCAGAGAACAGGACGTCTGTAATTGAAACATTTAAAGATAAATAAATGTTGGATTATTTTTTTTACCGTCAGTCTCCGATTTACTCTGATCGAACCGGAGAGCTCTGTGACTCAGCAGGGAGTCCCCGCTACACTGGCCGGGCTCTGAATGCGCTTTCAGCGACTGGACTCACCCGTCGGAAGAACCGAAGCTCCAAGCTTCTTGGTTAACATGGCGGCCGCTCCTCTCCTCTCCTCCTCCATCGGACACCGACGGACAGTACGCCTCCTCTTCCTCCTCCTGTTGCTTCTTTTTCTCCTCCTTCTGCTTCTTCTTCTTCCTCTACTTCGTTTTTTCCCTCTTTCCGCTCCTCCTTTTTCCGGCTTTAGTAAACCATTTGGCGCATCTCTGCTGCCCTCGGTGTAGAGAGGTTACTACAGCAGATTAATAGACCTAAACAATAAGATAATACAGTATATGATATTTCTTAACTATTTAGGCCCGCTGGTTATTTTACGCTAAAACTCACCTGAAAAACGCACCCGAAATAAACTTGTAATAGCTCCACACCTATCAGGTGTTTTTGCATGACCTTGGTGTC
Source organism: Lophius piscatorius (assembly GCA_009660295.1). NCBI lineage: Eukaryota > Metazoa > Chordata > Actinopteri > Lophiiformes > Lophiidae > Lophius > Lophius piscatorius. Next base: position 36,782 of record VRLP01000222.1, read on the forward strand.
AGTACACTGGTAAGAACTAAACTAATTTATTTTTAGTTGAACATTGTTCCTGTTACTATGTTTGAGTAATGTGTGATCAAACAAAAAAACCCAACAACAATATATCTGTCCTTCCCTGGCTTTTTATTTTTTAAAAAGGCTATCAATATAACACAGTAACAATCAAATTTGATATAAATACCACATGTCATGTTATTCTAAACAGTTTGGTGGGATAAGACCAGGAGGAGTCTCCATTTGACACGGATTAATACCATTTTGAGTACATGGGCTATACATCTAAGGGCGGGGTTCTGGTCGGATTTTTATTTTTATTTATTCTTAACTTTTACGTCTTGGTGTATTTACGTCATTTTTGAGCCCCATCGATGTTCCCTTTACTTACCGCATCAGCACTTTGTTCAGTAGCATGTCTCAGTTTAACAGAGTGATCTTGCATCAGCGTTAATCCATCAAAAATATATCACTTTGTTGGTAGTGCAGAAGGCTCACTTATAAGAAAGTGTGTATGCTGCTGCTGAAGGGGGAGATAGAACAATGATCGGCTCTATCGCCCCTAGAGGAGCTCCATCCTCATGTCCAGAGGAGCCTGTTACTCAGCACTGACAGACAAACATTTAAACCTACAGGAGTTCAATACTCAGGTCCAGAGCAGCCTGTAACTCGGACCTATAGCCATGCTGACTAAGAATCAGAGCTCTATTGAGTCTTGTAGTGCTATAACCCTCAGCAGGAACAACCTTAGGAGCCATCTAATGATAAAGTTCTACTATTTATACTATCTCCCTATTAGAGACTTCAGATTCACCACCTCCAGCCCTCAAATAGCTCTAGTTTACGATCAAGCACCAGGTACTTAGAGACAACCGAAAGACCTGATCTAGATCTAGACTGCTTCAGTCCTATTGATTTGGAAAAACGTGCAACTACTTATGTCAGTTCTTCATTCAAGCCAACCACGCCCAATACTGATCCAGAGGCTTGAGCAAACAACAGGCTAGAATCTAATCTTCTCTTACCATCTAAAATTCTGGAGAAAGTGGTTTCTAAACATCTGTGTTATATTTTGCATGACAAGATTTTATTTGAGAATTTCCATCCAGGTTTTAGGCTGCATCATGGGACAGACACAGAACTGGTCAGAGTTGCAAACAACTTTTTCATGACATCAGATGGGGGACTGGTCTGTGTCCTGATCTATGGACTGGTCTTTACTAATCTGTGTCTATTTTTCTGTCTCTACTGGTCTATGTACTGATGTCTGATGGTCTGTTTCCTGATCTATGTACTGGTCTGTGTACTGATCTTTACTAGTCTGTTTCCTGGTCTATGTACTGATGTCTACTGGTCTGTGTCCTGGTCTATGTTCTGTCTCTACTGGTCTATGTACTGGTGTCTACTGTTCTTTGTCTTGGTCTATGAGCTGGTTTCTACTGGTCTGTGTCCTGGTCTATGTATTGGTCTGTGTCCTGTTCTATGTGTTGGTTTCTACTGGTCCGTGTCCTGGTGTATGTACCGGTCTCCGTTTTGGTTTCTCTACTGGTCTTTTACTAGTCTCTGCAATGCCTTCTTTATTGGCATCAAAGACACAGCATTAAATTTAGTTTAAGTCATATTTATACAGCAAATCTGGTGTATTTGTTAATGATGAATCCTCAATGCACAGCAAAGTTTCTCATGGAGTTCATCAGGGCTCTGCGCTTGGACGTATATTATTCACACACATAATATAAACATGTATGCTTGTTCTCCTTAACATTATCAGCAAAGCCTCCATAAACTTTACTGTTACGCAGATGACTCACAATTGTAATTATCAATGAAACAGGCGAATCTAATCATTTATCTAAACTTGAGGTGTGGTTAAAACATCAAGACCTGGATGACCTACAGTTTTTTTATTGCTTAAAATTCAAATAAAACTTGAGTTGCTGTGTTGGGACCTAAACACCATAGAAATACATTATCTGATAATATCATTACTCAGGAAGTAATTACTCAGGAAATCAGGAAGATGCCCACTGGAGGTTAGAAGATTTGCCAGATGAGCAAATTAACTAAACTTGTCTCTCTGCTTATGTCCTCAAGCTGCATTGTCCTATGTGATTTCATGAAGCTCTCTATGGTTTTGTATGGTTCTGTATGGTCCTATATGCTTCTGTATAGTTTCCTGTGACTCTGAACGATCATGTATGGTTCCCTGAGATTAGATATGGTTCTGTACAGTCTGACATGGTTCTTTGGTGGATCTGGACTAGTAAATCTGGACTGGTGGACCTTTGAGTCAAACAGTTCCTCTGTGGTGTCCTCAGAATCGGTCACTAGCAGAGTATAGTGATGCAGAAGAACCAGACCATCTACTGTCCAGATCCTCCATAGTACTTATGGATCTGCTGACTGATTAAGGTATGCCGATTCAGAGAAGAGAACTAGGCTGAAGAGGTTCAGTGAATGTGATGTTGAAGGTGTGGAGGCGGATCAAGTGGGAGACTGTCCCTCCTCCAGAGAACAAAGAGAAACGGAGGATCCAGGTTCAGACCAGAGCCCAAAGCCAGGATGAAGAGGTTCAGTGAATGTGGTGTTGAAGGTGTGGATGTGGATCAGTCCATCAGAGGTGATGCTGTAGAAGGACAGAATTCCAGCGGGATAGTCTACATACACTCCTACTCTGTGTGAATCAGACCGGTAGGTGATGGATGTTGGTCTGTTATTGTGACGGACATAGAATCCAGCAGAATCTCCATCATCACAGCAGAGCAGACTCCAGGAGTGATCATTCCATCCAAACAAACCGTCTCTGTCTCCTGTCCTTCTGATTCTTCTGTAACACACTGATAAATGAACATCTCCTCTCCACTGGACCTCCCAGTAGCAGCGACTAGTCAGAACATTTCTACAAAGCAGCTGAGGGACCTCTTCAAACCGGTCTGGATGATTAGGATATGACTGATCCTCCTCCACACGTGTCACCTTCCTGCTGTTGCCAGACAGTCTGAGGATTCTGTTTACTGTGTTTGGGTCGACTGTGAGATCACAGGAATCTGAGGGACAAAAGAAAACACCATTCAGATGGAGTTCTTCATCCACCAACTGCTAATTGGTGATGGCATTGCACCTCTGAAGGAGTGATGTCATAGTTTTCATGAGTAGAATGATCAACACTTACACTTCCTCAGACCGGATCTCAGCCACCGGACTCCAGCAGGCTCCGCCCTGAAAGGAGGCGGGAATTCAGTATCTAACATGGACCTGACATCAGTTTCCTACAGGTCGACTCAAGTCTGAGCATCAGAGCTGCCCAGATCTCCAATTGAGATGATTCATGATCCAATCAACAGAGAATCCATCAACAAATCAACAGAGCTTCAACCATCTATCATCAGACAGGCTTTTCCTCCTCATGGCCGCCATGTGACCCGAGATCAGTCTGCTCTCCTCTCTGGGTCCATTAGAACTGTATACATGGGCCAGAAGATCAAACTGCGGACGTTCCATACTGATAAAGGCACAGTCCAACACCTGCAGGAACACACATGGATGGAACATCTCACATCCTCTACTGAGCTCCTGCTCAGTACAACTTAACTAAATGGAGCCGTATCCCTCTGCTTACAGTCTTTACGCTAAGCTAAGCTAACCCGGCACTGGATCGCTCTCTGTGCCCAGATGGAACCAACTGGATCGCAGGTAAGAGCACAAAAAGACAGAATGCGCCTTTCACATGCAGACATCTGTTCTACAGTCAACTCCTGTTTGCTTCTGGAGACCTGCTCCTTGCAGACATCCTACACTTATCCGTCCTCATAGAGGAGAAAGACTTCCTGCTTGTGTGACTGATCACATGACTTTCATCTCCACCAATAATCAGAAGACCAGGATCATATTTCCAGATCTTCATCCTCTATCAGACTGAAGGTCTCTTTATGGGACTCACCGTACCTGAGAACGTGAGGATGGTCCAGCTGAGCTAACAGCAGCGCCACTCCTGTGTGTCCTGGATGATTGTAGCTAAGGTCCAGTTTTGTCAGACGGGACAGGTTGGAGCTCAAAGCCGAGGCCAGAGATGAACAGCCTTCCTCTGTGATCAGACAACCTGACAGCCTGCACACACACCAAGCACACATGTCTTCAGATCTACAGTGATTACAATGACTCCATCGGGGGGTCAACGTGAAGGAGGTTGATGGATCCTGACCTGAGAACTTTAAGTCTACAGTGAGGACTCAGCAGTCCAGCGGACAGAAGCTTCACTCCTGAATCCTTCAGGTCGTTGGTACTCAGGTCCAGTTCTGTCAGACCGGAGGACTGAGAGCTGATAACTGACGCGAGAGCTTCACAGCTTTTCTCCGAAAGGTTACAGTTCCTCAGTCTGTAGAGAAGAAAAGGAGCAGAGATTGTCAAAGACAAAGATTGTAATCATCAACAACACACTGAAGTCATTTTGAAGACATGAACATCTGGCCAAACTTACAGAACTTTGCAGGAGGTTCTGACCACTGGCATCAGCCTCAAAAGAACCTCCTCTGAAGGACAGTATTTACTCAGGTCAAACACGTCCAGATCTTCTGATGAAAGTAAGATGAAGCCAAGAGCTGACCACTGAGCTGGAGACAGTTCCTCTGTGGACAGACGTCCGGATCTCAGATACCATTGGATCTGCTCCTCTAGAGAATGGTCCTTCAGTTCATTCAGACAGTGGAACAGGTTAATGGTTTTTTCTGCAGAGTCAGTATCTCCAATCCTCTCCTTGATGTACTCCACCGTTGCTTCACTGGCTCCCAAGCAACTTCCTCTCTGTGTCAGCAGATCTCCTAGCAGTCTCTGATTGGTCTGCAGTGAAAAGCCCAGGAGGAAGCGGAGAAACAGGTCGAGGTGTTCGTTTGGACTCTGTGAGGCCTGGACCAAAGCACTCTGGTGGAGCAGCTTTAGGTTAGGTTTCTTTATTGAGACTTTGCACCTCCTAGTTTTTGGTTGTCGTCCTGCCAGCAGATTGACTCCAGACTTGATGAAGCTCAGGTGGACATAAAGAGCAGCCAGAAACTCCTGAATGCTCAGATGGACGAAGCAGAACATCTTGTTCTGGCTCAGTCCTTTCTCTTCTCTAAAGATCTGAGTGAAGACTCCGGAGTAGACCGATGCCGCTCTGATATCGATGCTGCTGTCCTTCAGGTCTGACTCATAGAAGATCATGTTTCCTCTCTGCAGCTGCTCAAATGCCAGTTTTCCCAGTGACTCAATCATCTTCCTGCTCCCTGGACTCCAGACTAAACCAGTCTCTGTTCCTCCATTAAACTCGACCTTCTTTACTTTGGACTGAACGACCAGGAAGTGGATGTAGGTCTCAGTCAGGCTCTTAGGCAGCTCCGCTCCCTCTTTGGTCCTCAGCAAGTCCTCCAGAACTCCAGCAGTGATCCAGCACAAGACTGGGATGTGGCACATGATGCGGAGGCTTCTGGATGTTTTGATGTGGGAGATGATTTTGCTGGCCTGCTCCTCATCTGTGAACCTCCTCCTGAAGTACTCCTCCTTCTGTGTGTCAGTGAACCCTCTGAGCTCTGTCACCATGGAGACATACCCAGGAGGGATGTGATTGGCAGCTGCAGGACGTGTGGTTATCCAGAGGCGAGCAGAAGGGAGCAGTTTACCCCTGATGAGGTTTGTCACTAGAACATCTACTGAGACGGATTCCATCACATCCGTCAGGACTGGAGTGTTGTGGAAGTCCAGAGGAAGTCTACACTCGTCCAGACCATCCAAGATGAAAACCACCTGTACCTGGTCAAAGCAGCCGATTCCTGCTTCTTTGGTTTGATGGAAGTAGTGATGGACCAGTTCCACCAAGCTGTACTTCTTCTCCTTCAGCATATTCAGCTCTCTGAAGGTGAAGGGGAACAGAAAGTGGATCTCCTGGTTGGCTTTGCCTTCAGCCCAGTCCAAAGAGAACTTCTGAGTTAAGACTGTTTTCCCGATGCCAGCCACTCCTTTTGTCAGCACTGTTCTGATTGGTCCATGTCGTCCAGGTGGGGCTTTGAATATGTCTTCATGTCTGTTGGTTGTTTCTTCTCTGTCTGGTCTCCTTGCTGCTGCTTCCATCTGTCTGAACTCGTTTTCCTGGTTGACCTCTCCAGTCCCTCCCTCTGTGATAAAGAGTTCTGTATAGACCTGGTTAAGAGGGGACGGGTTTCCTGCTTTAGCGATTCCCTCAAACACTCGCTGCAACCTCTTCTTCAGGTTAGACTTAAGGCTACGCTGATAGTCACCAACAAGAAGCTCTAAATGAAGACCAGAGAGAAGATCAGCTGAAGTAAAACGTGACAGGTAAACCCCTCCGATAAAGCATCTATGGACGTATTAGCCTGCTGAGATGTTAGGAAACATTTCATCTGACCAGCGGCTCAATTCTAAAGAGAAACATTCTTACTGCTATGCAGACTGACTGCCAGATCCTCCTGCTCTATCTGCCTCAGGAAGTACTGTGTGATCTTCAGAAATGCTTCCTTGTTTTCCCTCTGATCTTCATCCTCATCCTCCCTCTCACTCTCGACGCCTTCTGGGTAATCTGAACCAAGAACCACCCGGTACTTCTTCAGCTGGCTCTTCATAAAAGAGACTATGCTCTGCTCCGGCAGCTGGAATAGATGAGATGAATGAACCATTGGAGAATCCCAGAACCAAACATCAGCTCCATGTTGGAGACACTGATCCACTTATCTAGAACGTGCAGCATGGAGATGTTTGACAGCAGCAGAGATGGAACAGTAGATGTTGAACATGTACAGACCTTTAAAATGGCGTCAAGGTGTGTCTCAAGCAGCTTGGCAGACTGATCACCGGGATCCTCTGAGCTCTCCTGTTGGACTCTGGAGGAACCACAAGGATTGAGGTCACGCTAAGTTGGTCCAAACAGAGACAAACACCAGCTAAACCTGCACTCACTCTCACACACTATTAGACTTAATTTTAGGAATAATTCACCTCTGTACAGAACCAGGTTGTTGTCCTTCAACATCAAAGGATCTATCAATTGACCAGTCACTCTTAAGTGACACACAGCCGGGTCCAGATCCATGCTCAGGTTTTGGTTCAGGCCCAAAAGGTTTGTCATTGGTCCTGTAAGACAGAACGGAAGACCACAAGGGTTTGAGTCCAATTTTTTAGGAATCAGACTCAGGAGAAAACAGCTCTCATCGGAAAGGTTCCTCACACCAAATTAGAAGAATGGTTTCAGTCTGTTGATCATCAGAACAGCCAGAACCCAACCAGGACTACATCTACGGACTGTGAGCAGACAGATATCTACAGTTATTCTAAGCCCGGCTGTCCATCATACACTCAAGTGGCTGTAGGAGTTCAATGACATGCAAAGAGGACTGTTGTGAGTATAAACATTCTGGAACCACTACAACCACCAAGAACTCTTTCATTGTTCATACTAGCGGCCCCCTCCTGGTTTCTGCTGTCTTTGTTCCGATTTCAGACTTATCTGTGTCGGATCTTCAGCACGAGTAAAAAAATTTTTTTTGTAAGGATAAAAGTTTATTTACCTCCTAAATCACCAGTGTGGAAAAATCTTTAAGGCTATGCTAACCTCCGTTAGCTTGGTCGTGAGGTCTTACTACCTGTCCAATGAATGTCCTCTGTAGTCCATTGCCTGGTCACTCCTTACGGACACAGAACTCGATCCAGTTCCACGTTCAGGTCCAACTCCAAGTTCAGGTTCAGTTTCTGTTTCAGGTCTAGTAGAGTATGGCGAATTCTCCAGCTCTGACCTTCAACACAACAGACACAGAGTTGTGAGTGATGATAATGATGGTGGAGTGATTTGTGTGCTGACCTGTGACCTGATGAATGAGTTGGTCATGTGACCTCTTTGGTCGGTCATGTTGCCCCCACAGAGAGCTTTTAGAGGAGGGTCTCTGTCTTCTCTGTCCTCATACGTATTCATGTTAGCAGCTTTTATTTTGTGGTTCAATATATTTTGGAGCCTGAAAGCACAAACTTTGTAAACCAGGTTCTGTCGCCATATAAACCGGTGAAATACCACCGTTACCGTCGCCATGTAAACTAGGCATGTGAACTAGCAGAACGCAGATTTAGTGAAAACACATTCATCACGGTTTCACTTCACGTATGACTGTAATGTTTCCAGCCTCATGGCAGACAGAACACCAGTAGAACCGGTGGAGGACTACTGGGCGTGCTGGTGCTGATGGTGAACAGTATTACCACCACCTTCTAGCCTGGCCTACATACTAAAGCAGTTTACAGCGGTTCTGAAGATCTGTTTGCACGAGGATCATTTTCAAAACGTTGTCCTCTGAATGCGGAATGTTTTGAAATCTTAAATAAAAGCTTTCCTGTTTGTAGCAGAACCGTATCCATGGAAACATGCCTTAGCGTTTCCCCTCAGTGTCAGGCAGCAGCTGCTGTAGTTCCACCATCAGTCCAACTAGGTGGATCCATGAAGCAGAACACACCAGGGATTGAAGACAAGCTCCTGAAAGGTTCTGGTTCTCCTCAGTCATCATTTATCAGTTCAACTGGTTCTGGCTTTTCTACTGTTCCTGGATAGATCTGGAGTTCTACTGGTTCTGGCTACAGGTTCTATCCTCCTTCAAACTACCTGGATCCATCTGGAGTTCTACTGGTTCTGGCTTCAAGTTTTGTCCTCATTTACACTATCTGGATCTATAAGATAAGCCTTTATTAGTCCCGCAACGGAGAAATTGGAGCAGCAAAGAGCACACAACTATATGGAGTTCTACTGGTTCTGGCATCACGTTCTGTCCTCCGTTACACCATCTGGCTCTATCTGGAGTTCTACTTTATGTTCCGTCTTTCTTTAAACTACCCAGATCCCTCTCTGGACCTCCTGGCTGTCAGGAGTAATGCCATCCGACTGGTTTCCTGCTCTCAGCCCGAGTCTCGTCATCTAAGATCAAAAGTTTATGTGAACTAAAACAGAATAATAGACTTTGTTTTCTGAGCAGAGAGTGCACTAAACAAACAAAACCAGAATCAAGATGGACTAAATCAACTTACAGTTTCTTTAAACCGCCCAGAGGTTGGAGAAGACGACTGTCACTGAATGGATCTGACATGGTTCGGCTGTTAGCTGAACATGCTCCAGGTGAGCTGGTTCCTGGAATGAGTTCTTCCTGAAGCAGAGTCAGGTGAGGTGGGCGGTGCTGTCAACAGTCAGAGCAGCACTGTCAGCAGGCCCGCCCCTTTCCTATACACAGAGTAAGAATAGGGCAGGGGTGTCACACTCAATAACAGAGGGGGCCAAAAATAAGTCCACAGCTAGGGCTGAACATCACCCAAATAGGGCTGGTTTAATTTGAGGTATTATCAAAATTTATTCTTATTTTATTTACTCATTTTATAAAATCCTGAACAAACCAAAGAATAGAAAATAGTAAAATTACAGATAAAATTCAAGATGGATCAGCGTAATGTCTCCCTCTCTATCAGCAGTCTTTCTCAGAATTATTTCCAATGAAATGTTTTTATTCACTGGCATCAACAACAAGTAACATCTGAAATCAATCAATTTTTAATTAACAATATAAACAAAAAGGGAACTTTATATAACCCTTGATCGTCTACAGGTGGTATTTCACATTAAATGTGAGTAACATAATTTGTTGTTTTCTTTAAACTAAAACCTGTTGAAAGGCGGGAGGATGTGAATGCACCTCGCCAGTTAATAACTTAAGTTTATTAGAGTGACTGGATAAACGCTGATATCTGACAACAGGAGTACGGAGCTAGCTTGCGCTGGCGCTCTTGGTTGATGCGCCCGCTATTACAGTAAATTCTGGGACTTGTAGTATCGGTTGTGTTTGCGCTGTTTACCAGTTGCCCAGTTATTATCAAAACTAGATATTGCAACGCGTGCCAGATATAATTGTTCAGCGGGCCGGCGGGCCCTGAGTTTGACATATGTGGTGTAGGCCCTACACTGTAGGACATCCAGCTAGAGGGGGGTTGGGCACAATCAGCCAGGTGCAATGCATGAAAATAATCAGTGTCAATAAAATGACAGGCCGCTCGTCTGTTCCGAAAAACAGAGAGAGATGCAGAGAGAGAGAGAGAGAGAGAGAGAGATGCAGAGAGCTGCAGAGAGCTGCAGAGAGAGAGAGAGAGAGAGAGAGAGAGCTGCAGAGCTTCAATTAGTACAATTTTAATATCAATAGAAAAACTTTGACAGCGAAGTACACTCAGACAATAAAAGTTATAATAAAGTTACTATGGTTATTATATTATTACTATTTATTTGTTAACATTTTTGATGATAATAGTGATGAAATACAAAATTAATTAATAACTGTTTTCTGTTATATATTTAAAAAAATAAAAAATAAATTATAGATCATTATTATAAGTGAACAGAGCAACATCATGATTATGTATTAATTTTTTTTAATATAAATTTCTCAAGTTAAATATACTATTTCTGATTCTGATAGTTGTTTGTGACCATAATTAAATTAATTTGAGGGTGAAGTAACTTCAATTTAAGTAAGTTACTTATGTTGAAGGACTGTGCTCTCCCTGCCTCTCTCAAGAGCTCCTTCTATATGAACAGAGGAGTGGCTCCTTAAGTGTAGTGGGCGCTCATTGCTTGCCCGAGGTCCAGCCTTTCAAATTTTATTGACACTATGTGACCACCACGCTTGCCCCTGCTGATGGTAATGCACTGAATCTAAGTCTACATCCGCTTTCAAAAATGAAGTGTTAAGTGATTAGAAACGAAGGTAAACCACATACATAATATAAAAGACTTTCTGGGAAACCATTCTTTGAACTACCTGTTGCGTTTTTACTTAATAGCATAATTACTATGAAGTAAGGCTGCAGTAATTATTATTTTATTTTAGTAATCGAGTATTCTATCAATTATTCTGGCGAGTAATCAAATAACAAAAATTGCATGCTCTGCTATTTTTAAAATTAAATCACTTTTGCTTTGTTCAGGAGCAATGGTGATATACAAAACAGAAAATACGACAGGTCTATTGAATTAAAAACTAATTGTTCCCCTTTCAAAAAAAAGATCAACGGCATGTTTATTGCTTGATTGCAATAATATCTATCTCTGCAGTGTGTACTAAAACAGTTATAATAACAAATGAGATTTGCTGTTGTCGAATCTATCCTTGAATCTGCAATGTTTTCCATCGCTTTTTAATTGGTTCACAGCGTCGGTTTATCACGGTTCCTGACTTATATTTTCTTTGACGTGTTTCTACATTTCGTTATTTCTTACTGTCCCACTTATTTTTTGAGAGTTTGCATAAAAAAAACAACTCTCTGCTCTGGTCTAGATCTCAATAAGAGAGGGCCTTCTCATTAGGAAAGGGTTGTTTACGTGAAAATTTATTTTTTCTAATTAGGCATTTCTTCCAATTTTATTCGGAATAAGGAGAACTTACCTATTTATGGCAGTGCATATTCCAAAGAATCACCCTTCAAACACCCATTCCACAAAATCCAGAGTCACTATCTCAGTTTTTGTCGGACTTTTTAAGCTCCCCAAATTTGAGGCAGAGTGAGCATCTGTTCGCACTCAAAGATAGGTTATCCATCTTGTTTACCTTCATTCCCGGGATGAGATGAGTCTCCTGGAACACGGCGGTCCGGTAGGAGATGAGGTGACTTGTAATAATACTAATAATAACTTAAATTAATAAAGCACCTTGTAGAGAGTTGATCCAGTCTGCACCGAGTAGCTAGCAAAACACGGACTGCAACACGATGCCCAAGTTTAGCAGGCTAGGTTCGGCTAGTGCAGGACACTGTCTACTTCGTGATTGAGTGTCGCGCCACGATGCGTTTCCGTTTCCGTATGTATCTGACAGCCATTCATTGTTTGAGGTGTGTGGGGGCGTGTCGTGACGTAATGGTTAGGTGAGGCGTAACATCGCATTGCGTCTCAGATTTAAATCTATCTATCCCCTCTGATAAGTGCAATAACTATTTTTAACTAAGTGCATCAACACTCTCAGTCGTATGGTGCAATACAGCTCCCAAATATTTAACTGTTGCACGCCTTTGTCTTTGTTTACCTTTAAAAAAATAATAAAAAAATTCTTAACTTATTTATATTTAACTTCTCTTTGTTTTTGCACTAAACAGTTTAAATGGTCTCTTAAGTGCAATAAGTGTGAGTATGTCTGTGCATGGGTTAAAATGTCTGAATATTTATATTCATTTCTTTTTCCCTGTTGTTTTTCTACTCTGCGCTCCAGTGACTCAATAGTTTTACTTATGTAGTAGTGCTATTTGTGCAAATGGAAAATAAAACTGAATCTTTGAATGACCAATGTGAGAGTAAACGAGGGCGTGCGTCGTTTCTATGGTAACCACAAACAGGGCACTCACGCGAGAGAAATCTGTGATTGGGTTTTGTTAACGCTAGCCGTGTTTTTTATTGTTGTATTTCAGTAGTTTTATATCGTTAAAACGAACGAGAATGAGTATCAAAGACGGCTGGGACATTTAAAGGTAAATAACTGTTTGATAAATGTTTGAATAGCAAGCAAACACCGGTGAAACTTTACCTAGTTTCTGCTAATGTAAGCTAAGTCTTGAGCCATTTATGTGCCGTAAGTGGGTAAGGACTGACGTAAATTACGTATCTGTTACAAACAGCTCCAACTAAATTACATTATGACTTATGAATATTTCAACTGGTTTAATAGAAAAACCGCACCTCAAATATGTCTCCAACACACCAATCTGTTAATTATGACTTGTCTCTGTGTCTCAGTTAAGTAGAGAAGAGAAAAATAAAGTACAACAATAATGGGAGCGTAGTGCGTCATTATAATAATAATAATAATACATTTAATTTATAATGCACTTTACATTTGGATCAAATCTCAAAGTGCTAAAAATCATGGCTCCCATGGATTAACGAGATGTTAGATGGGTGTGTTTCCCTAACTCTTCCTCACACAATAGTGTAACAAGGGTCACGTGAGATGATGTATCCCCCAAATTCCATTTCTTTGGTGATCCTAGATTAATGTACACTGTTGTGATTGCATTCTGAAGATGAGCAGCTCTCAGAGGCAGCTCAAAATCATTTTTCTACTGAAAACTTAAAAAGGAAAATTGGTAGCTAAATCTAAAATATTGGAGAAACAACATCTTAAATGTGAGGATTGGTGAAGCTAGTATGCATATCTTGCTAGACATTTCCCCCAAATGATTTGAGATAAACAAACGAACATACAGATGACCTTATATCAGCTGTCATTATTATGTTTGAGGGAAAACAGCACCATCTGGTGGAAACCTCGGTTTGAACAAAAAGTTCACCCAAAAGTGACATAATGTCTTGGAAAAGCATCTGTTGTATGACTAAGTACAAGCATGCTGTTTGTGATTTCCGACTGAACAACCGTAGATTTGTTCTGTTACACTACCCTCTATCTTTTTTACCCTCTGGAAAAAAGCTCACACAGAAAGACAAAAGAGCATAAAAGTATGACATGATGTGAAATCTACAGTATGTACAAATTAAGCAAGAGGTTTAACTGGCAAAGTATCTGCCATACGATAAAATAGCTGTTTGTTATTTTAGACCGAACGATAGCAGACTTCCTCAAATCAAAGCTATAATGAGTTTTAGAGAAAGGTGTCAGCAGAGGTCAAATTCAAACAATCCATGGATGCTGAAATTTGTTTTGAAATTACAAGCAGATAAAATAAGATTTTTTTTAAAAGTAGGTGGCTTTTGGAAGAGTGTAGCTCCTTTACTTCGATAATATTTGCCCTTGCCCTGCCTTGTGTTATTGTTTTTCTCCGTAGCATGTGATCGTACTCTTGGGTCACATATAGAAGAAGAAAGAGAGGCACACAGTCCAAGTACACTAAAGAACAAATGCATAATTACAAGAATATCAAAGCAATGATATGACCTTCAGGTTAAATTGCTCAATATCTATCCAACCAAATCTAACGTTACAATAAACAAATATATTTTCGGTTTTGTATGTTTAATAAAAGTGCCATTTTCAATTATTTATTTCCCTTCTGTGTACTCTGCCTGCACCGTATCAAAAATACTACCATCTATTTGCTTGTAATCACCAAAAGTCAACCATGAATATTTAAACTGTGTGCTCTGCTGTACCCGGGTGACCTTGCTGGTATTTCTTCCTGTCTGTTTATTCCTATTTAGTTGATCGACTCTGTTTGTCTATATATTTTTGCACAAGTGGGCCTGTCTCAGGAGAGCAGGCATCCCAGCAGTGGCAAAGCAGATCTGGAAGCTCAAGAGGAGCAGTTGAACAAAATGGAGGAGGAAGCCCCCCTTATTGCCCTCGCACCTGATGCTTCACTCCAAGACAAACAGCCTATTTCTAATTCCACTGATGTCTTTGCTAGTGCTGCTTTCCAGTGCCTCGATGAGGTAGGACTCATAACGTTGTTAAATGGTCATATTTAATTTCATTCCATCTTTTATGTGGAGGAGCACGGTACTTTTTTTCTTGATTTAATCTTCATATTCCATGAACAGACATTCCAAAAATGTGACAGAACCTGTTCATGATCTGACCCAGTGGCAGCATGTATATGCTAAAGGCTAATGGATGGAGCCCTGGGCAAATCCTACATTTCAAAAGTGCAACAGTGGAGGAGGCATTAACCATGGCTATAGAGAAAATCTAATTCAACAATTGGGATTTATATATTTTTATTGGGATGTATCAAATTGTGCGAGCACAGAAGTATGTAATTTGATACAGCTGGAAAAGTGTCAAATAGTTTCAAAAAACACACTTTAACAAAAGGTTGAGGTCAATCTAATTAAAATAAACTATTTGATCTCGTATGAAATCAGTTTTATAACTCTGTTTTTTGTACTGTTTAAAAACATGGTTATCCAAAGTATTTGGTATTCCAGGTGACTTTAGAGTCCCTTAAATATTTAATTAATAAATGCCCCACATAAATAAAATATACAGAGAAATAATTTTTCAACTGTTTTTTTTTTTTTCTTGTTTAGGAAATTATAGTGTGAAATAGGAACAGGCACGGAAAATATTTAAAAATACAGTATGCACAGTTGTGTAGTTAGAACTTTATTAATTTTTAGATATAAAAAGTGCATATCTTTTGTCATGACAGTTGAATATGAATGATAGAAAAGATCAATACTCTACACACACAGAGCTTCAAATACACCCAGAGTCACTATGAATGTTAACAATAATGTACAATGTTGTCATTGCCAAAATATTAACAATCATCAAAGGTTGTACTGTAGGATGTACGTGTTATATAAAAGCTATCATACCTCACAAAACATAATAAATACTGTACACGTCCTCAAAGTGAAACGAATCCCCCCTTCTGTCCCTTCTATTCACAGTGTGTATAGAATGGATTCAATGTTGCAGTTACAGTTGTCTAACTTTAGGCAGCAGTATTGTACAAGTGATGAGTCATGGTGGATATTTTTTGGCATCCAGGGACATGAAGTCCCTTTTTTTTTTTCTTCTTAATGTAGCTTCCTGCTCTGTAGCTGCTGTTCAAGAACAATTTACTTAAGCATTAATAATACAAAATGTACTTATGAATGATCTGAAATTCATCTCAGGCTGCATATTTATGCCTGGATGTTTCATATTATTGTAAAAGGTGGCGATTCGTCTGCAAAATGTCCAAATCTAGTGATCGGTTTTGTTCAAAAGCTGTGAGTCTGTGACGATGAATTTCAGTTTCACCCAGAGCTTCTTTTATTAGTAGGTCTCGTTTACCCCACTTGAGGTGCTGCTGTTAATTATTAAACCATTCAGAGGGAAGAAACTGATAGCTCATTAGTTTTTACTACTATTATGTGCGAGTGTGCATGTGTGTCTCGAGTGGGTTGAGGCAGCGGGGAAAAACGTGAGAGAAACGGTGAAAAATCTGGACGTTAAACCTCCTTATATTATTACGGCCCCCCCTGAAGGAGGCGGACCCTTACACTGCATGTTTTTAATTTATCAGTCCATCATCGTTCATAGTCCATTCTCCTTTATGATCAACATCTCAGTCCGTGATTCTGAAGGCCAGACTTGCTCCAGTGGATAAAAGCAATAACAAAGTTATTTATTTCACAATGATTTTTTGTTATTACTGCATCCAAACACGCTTATCGGACCTCATCTTTTGGATGTATGCATGTGTAAATGTCGGCAAATACTTGACTACGCGCATGCGTATGAGTCTCTGAATATACTTGTTCTTCCATTCTCTGACTGCTTTTGTGTTTACCTGTCTGACTGTCCACCTGACCGCCACACCCACGACTTTGCCTTTCTTCCTAAGGGGCGTAGTTTTTGGGCCGTATCATCATCTTGACCGTTTTGAAGGCCTGCCTGTAGTTGGTGGGGTAGTACTCTGTTGACATGTTGTGCCACGTTCCCCAGAAGATCCCGTTCCTCACTCCCTTGTACCTCTTGTGATAGTACTTCCCGTTGAGGTTGGCGGACATACAGGCGTCAAACCACCAGCCAGAGCTGTAGTAGGCTCCACAGTTTCCGGACGGATACATGTCGTTGTCGCGGTCGGGCGTTGAGAAAAACTTCTGGTCGTGGTTGAAGTGCTTGTTGAAAGTTATGGCGTTCCCAGCCGTCCCACTGCAGCAACACGGCATTTTTTTATTAGATGAGGACCTAATTGGGAATATTTGTTCATGTATGTGTTATGTCTGCTATCTTACCTGTATCCACTGATGGACAGCCGGTAGCGCAGGAATTCGTTGGCCACGTAGAACTGGTCAAACTTGGCGTACTCCCGAACGCCCTCGAAGTCCTCCAGCTCGATACGCAGGATCATGTCTTTGGCTTTCGTCATTAAGTGGATGTGGTCATTGCCCAGCCAGAACTCGCTCCTACAGCAAATAAAAGACAGGGAGGAGGGAAATTGACAGATTATAAGCGACTTCATACGCTTGTTCTCTTGATTACTCATCCCTACAGGGGAGTTGAGGCAAGGAGGAGGGGGAAGGAGGAGAGTGGTGTGACAATAAAAGAAGAATGAGAGGAGACATCATTTTTTCCGTGGGAGGCTGTGTTAGATCTGTAGGCATGATTACCCCCCCCCTTTTTTTTTTTAAATTCCTTCCTTGAATGAAAACAGAAAAGATGGGATGGAATTGAATCCAGTTAGTTGTTAGTAGATGGTCTGCATAAAAAATGAATGAAGTCTGTGTTTAAAGGTAGGCCCCCTCCGTATTCACAGAGAGCCATTTCACGATTTTACACATTTTTCCAGTATTGAATTATTACTAGTGTCAACCAGTCACAACTGGTGAAAAACACCCTCCTGATCATGATTTAAAAAAAACTAATGATAAAGGTTATTACTTTATTATTATCTTTTTAATAATATCTTTTTTATTTATTTATTATTTTCTACTTGAATTATTTAGTACTTTACTTTGTAATAAACTTTAACCTAAAGTTTATACATATATACATATACGGATACACACACACATAAATATTATTAATTTATTAATTAAATTATTTATTCATTTATTTATAACTTTTGAAATTTCTTTTTTACCTATGTTTTATATCGTATGACTGTCATTAAATTGGTAGGTTGGAAAAAATAAGCATTATATTCACTTCCATTAAATCTGTTTCAGTTTCAGGTAATCTTGCTAACAACATGCCATAAACCCCACAACTCTGACTCCACATGCATCATTTTTTTTACACCGGAACAAAAGTTAGAACTGGTTCGTTTGATAACGGAATGGACAAAGAAATCTGTCCTGCCCAGAACTATAACGCTGTATAATAACTCACTCCTCTGCAACAGATGACCCACCTTAATTCACCTGAAAGTTTTTGCACATGTTTTTGCACTAATGCACCGTCTACCTCAGAGGAGCAATGCACACAGATTCTACATAGAGCACGTTAATATTCTATAGTCATATTTATATTCTTGTTTTTATACTTTTATCTTGATGTTGTGTGTGTGTGTACGTGTATTCCAAACGGCTGCTGCTGGAACAAGCAGATTTCCCATTTCGGGATCAATATAGCGCGTCTAAGTCTAACCAAACAACTTTATTGTTGAGGCTTTAGGTGGGCCATCAAACGTCTCCATTATAAAATCTGAACCTGAACCAGATTTAATGTGAGTCACTGGAAAAAAAAGACATTATCAGGCTCATTCTATCAGATCTAAAGCTTTCAGGTGCCATATGTGTCAACAAATGTATGACCGTATCTCAGGAGTTAGAGCACTCTTCCAATTATAGGCAGGCCGATGCAGTGTACATCTCAAAGTGTCCTTTTGAAAGATACTGAACCTTGTATAGCTGCCAATGGCTTCTCCATCGGCGTGTGAGCGATTGTTTGTTTGAATGGTTATTGCTCTTGAGGAGCAGGTGGTGTCTTGCATGGTAGCCTTGGCCACCTGTCTGTGAATGTGTGATGTGAATACTGGCTCGTGTTTTAAAGCTCTCTGAATGGTCGGGCAGACTAGAAAGGCGCCATTTAAGTACGGTCCAATCGCCATTTACACTCCATATAACCTCTTTGGGGTGATATTTAAACTCCACAGTGTTGTATGAGGGGAGTGACGTCCCAGCCCATTACCTGTGGTTCCCGAAACCTTTCTTATACTCGGCCCAGGTGCGGTTGAAGCTGACGGAACCATCGAGCCGTTGCTGTATCACTGTCCATCCACCTCCAAAGGACTCCATGTCACAGTAGACCTCGAATGTCCCATTGCGGGGGTCAGGGGTGACCCGATACACACCGTTCTTCCTCACCTCTAGCACATTGTAGTCCGAACAGTCCCGAGGGGCCAAGATGACTGCAGGGAGACGGAGAGGGAAAGAGGGAGGAAAGAAGATAAGATGGTTCTTAAGGGGATACCACTTGGTGATTCAATAATCTTTCAACTTTTACTCTGCCAGTTTTCTCCGAGACAGTAATAGAAACAGCCCCTGAGGCTGGGGATTGGAAGAGAAATGCGATAAGTTAGCCGAAAATCCATTCCTGCATTAATTTCCGGGGAAAGTCTATTCAAACACAGAACTGTTCAACATGTGACCAGACTGTTCCCCGGTTTCTTGTTCTAATCAAGCTTCAATTCAGTGACCATTACGCATGAAGCAGAGAACTATCTTTCAGTAAGCCTCTGTGATTCCAGGAGATCACGCACAGTATCAGGACTCCATCTTGAAGGCAAACATACAAAGGCCACTGTCAAAGAATAAATGTCCTGGGACTGCACTACCCCAGTGCAGTCCCTTCCTTGTTTCTCCAACCGGCCGAGTTATTTCTCAAACGCCTGTCTCCTGTGTTGCACTGCAGGCTGCTGACCCCATCCAAAACCAAGGTCCAAAAGGCTCCTGTCAGTTAGCATTTAAGAATTGAAAGGAACCGACTTGTCAAAACGTGGGAAAGTGTAAAAGTGGATTAAAGAGGCGGACCCCCCCCGGCATGTTCGTCACCTGGGGCCTTAATCATCCTGACACTGGGCAGGCAGCATGTGGACTCCTCCTGAGTTTGTTTATTGCACTCCATCGCTGATATAGTTTTGTCACACTGTTAAATCTGTTTAGTGGTCTGCTAGATCATAATAGAGGACGGGTAGAGGGAATCTTAGACAATACAGATGTTTAGTGTCCTCTTGTTCAGGGAGGGGGATGCTTAGACTGACAAGTGATTTGTGGGACGGAGAAACGTGCCATCACTCTGGTACCTTTCATTTCTCTTCTCTTGTTTTTATGGGCAGTTTCTAACAAAAGCCCCGTTCATGTCTTTAGTTGCCTTAACTCTATAGTCTGCATTTCCTCGCCCACAAAGCTCGGAGTGACTGTGATGCTGCAGATGATGGATGATTCCAGACGGAAAAGAGCCGAGCGCGGGGTTATAAATTTAATCCTTGCAGCGTTTACAGCTCTGTCTGTGCTCGGCATTCATAGTGTTGTCCTGTAAACTCTTTCATTGTCTCCTTCACTTTAAGCATCAGACTTCAGTCTTTCCTTCTTCACGTCCCTCTCGTAATTCGTCCCCATCTGTCTGATTGGGTTGTATCTCTAGACAGACAGCAGTCATCTCATCGCCCTGCATCTGGTACTGACTGTCAGATTGTTAAATATGGCTGTTGAGTTAATTGGGTGCTGGATTCCTTTTCCTCGCTTTCAACTTCCTCAAGTTGAAGCCTGCTTCCTTGAAATCTCATAATTGACACTCTGTGTTTAATAGCACTGACGGTACCAAAATGATTGGCACAAAGGAAGACAAGTCTGTTATCAGTGTGACATTTCCTGTGAAAACCAGAAGTTAACAGCGATTAGCGTCTGTAATGGAAAGAAATGTGTACCCACTGTGATAGTATAATCTTTTCCCTCCAAACCAGATTAAGTATAATACTGCTGCTCGTCAGACACAGAAACTCAACACCCTTCCTTCGGGAAGTTTGTATCACCACGTTGCAGACACGGAGTTCCTGGCTCTGCTCTCTTTGTTTATAGAGTTAATGTACCTCAGCAGTGGCATTAATTCAGTTCTAATCACCTTGAGGCCCTAAAATGTCTTGTCGGAGTGAAAGCAGAGATTAGCGCTCGCGGTAGAGATGGGAAGTGGCAAATTGGGTAAAATAAATGCTGAGAGCACGGTGCCTTTTGAGTGATAAAATCCAAAGTATCAGTTCTGCTTACTGCTGAAAATGCATTTTCTACATTGCCTAAGGTGTTTGAGTAGTTTTCAGATGGAATAAATGAATGTATCCAGATAGATCCCTGACCCAATCTCCTCCATCTGGGGTTACCTTAGTTTTACTAGAGTTCGGATGAAAAGACAATGAACCTATTTAACTAGTGTCTTAGACACTCCAAATTTACCATAAAATGGCCAATCATCTGTTTAAAGCATGTTTAAAAAAAAAAAAAGACTTATATAACTATTTCAATTTTGTATTTCAAGGAAAATAGTCAAATCTAAATTATATTAGCTTGAAAAAGCATGTTTTAAGAAAAGTATTTGACTCTTTCTAGACCCTAAAGACACTTTTTTTGGTTGTATCAAGTTAAATGATTCTGTTAAGTAAGTCCTCCCATGTTTTCATAACTAAAAATAAATCCTACTTATCGAATAGGACTATCTCAATAGCCATATTTAATGCATCCTCCTTGCTGGTCCCTTTCGACCTTTTGTGTCCCTTAGGGCTCTATCCTCGGCACCTTACTCTTTAACATATACATGCTGACACTGGGTCAGATTCTAAACAGGTTGAGTCATATTTTTTAAAATGACTCAAAAAAACAGTTGAACAGGACATTAAAGGGTTAAATCTTGCACATTTCTATTAAACAATTATTTCTTTACTTATCTATCATTTGGCATTTGGGTAGTTTATTCAGTGAACATGTAAACCATGGATTACTTCACAAAACTGTTTCATTCCAGGACGCCTTTTTTCTCTCAAAGAGGAATGCTAATTAAGGATATGGAACAACAGGAATAACATGGAATTAGATAAGAGGCTACATTGTTTATAGTCAGGTTGTGAAACTGTAGACGTCTTATTAATCCTCTGTGTATCTCCTTGGTAACACCAGCTGTCTCATGTCTGCCTCTTGGGATGCATTTCAGACACCATCAGGCACGATTTTCTAACTTGGCTCAGAATTATTTCCCGGTTCTTGAGTTTGAACCTGACGCACTGGGGTACAAACGCAAGTTTGACTGACCCTGTGTGCCACCCGTGACTAATGTTTGGCAAAGCTGCCACATTACTTCTTGTGATGTTGTCAAGAGATAATGAGCTCCGGTTGTTTTATGCGGGAATGAGCACTGAAGAGCATGACCCCCAGAGGAACAGAAAGAGGTAAGGTGGAGAGGCACCGGGAAAAAGGGGCTTAAACAGAGACGGGGTAGGTTTCTGCATAGGGAGAAGTGGAAAGGAATGGTGATAAGAAGGGGAGAAGAGGAACAGACTGAGGATAGAATTGAAGGAGAGAGCAGACAAACACTGGGATTTCCTTCATACCACAGTCTCAGCTAATCTATTTAGAAAAAAGCTCACATCTGTTTTCCGCATTAAAGTCCCAAAACAGTGTCGCATTCTCATTTATGAGGCAATGTAGCAAAATTGTCCATCTGAAAAGTGTCTTGCGCTTCAACAATGTCCCCATCAACATAATCTTAAACATCTGTTTTAATTGGAATGTGTGTTATGCTTGGGTTAGTCTTATTTTTTATTTTTTATTTGCATGGTCACAAGATTTCCCCTCGCCACAATTAAACTAGACTCTTGTGACTCTCAGATAATTTTCGGAGGAAAATTAAACAATTTTCAACCAGATTTCTATTATGACAAATGGGTCTGTATGCAAATGAGTAATGGCTGCCTGCACCCAGAGATTCCAGCTTATTAGGGTGTTGTCAGAACTAGGGATTTTACTTCTGCATTGTCGTATGCTCATCTCCATGGATACAAAGAACATAGAAGTCAGATTGACTGAGACAGCGAAAATAGAGAAAGGGAGAGCACGCCAAACTCGGATCAAGCTGTAAAACTTGGAGGTGTTAATGATCCGCATATTATTGACATTGACAGTTAATGACCAGGAAATATCCGTCATCTTGTGTCCTGTATTGTTAAAAAAAACAGACTGAAAAACCTCAAATTCCAAAATGAGTCAACGACCTTTAGCTGTTGCTGTTGCTTGAACATCACATGATCTCACACTTTAGTATACAGGAAACACACTGTTCAGTTGGAATATGAGATGATGTGATGGGATGAGCTCATGTGTTCCCAGTAAGGCCCGATATTGTTTCCAATTTCAAAATGATCAAGCCAACTTCCAAGACGTCACATACCAGCAGGATATTTATTGCCGGGTGTGGCGCAAAATATTCTGCAGGTTTTCCACCTCTCACGGAGAAGGGAACACCAGAACCCCTTGTCCTTCTGTATTCTCTGGTCCGGCACAATCTATTTAAAAATAAACGTGGGTCTATTTACAGGCAGCCCATGCAGTTCTATGAATCTTTTCCAGCTGTGCGATACTCCTGACAGCAGTGCAGGCATGTTTTCCCCCGTCTTCCCTTTTTTTTGGTTTCTCCTCATGGAGAGTAGCGGAATGTCAGAGCACTTGACCAAGTTATATAACAGGTATTATGAATTGTATTCTTGACCCAAGTCGTCAAGTTGCGTCATTCAGTATGATCTCAAGCTAAAGCTATTTTTCTGAGCTAATCTCTGTTACGACTGCACTTAGCATAACATTGTTGCGTCTTTTTTTCCTTTTTTTTAAGGTGATGGAAAATCCCTGTTACACTTTTGAGAATATTATGAGATATTATGTGTGCACATAGAGTATATATATCTATGTATATCTATTCATAGAGTATGTGTGTGTATTAGTGTATGTATATGTGCAAGTACATATATATATATATATTGTATATTGCTTGTTCTTGTCTGCAAGTTTGGGAGATCATCTAAAACAACATCTGATATGTAAAAAAGGGAGGCTTAATAAGCTTTAGCTTCTGCTTACGCCTTTTCGGTGAAAAAAACAAAACAAAAAAAGACTATATGAATTTGTATGTGTGTGTATATATGTGTATGTGAATGTTGTTTTGTTGTTCATATGTAAATATATATGTGTGTTTATGTGAATGGGAGAAATATCAATACGACCGAAATAAATCAAAATCCAAAACTACTCAAAACAGGAAATGTTCCTATTGCTGATGTAGAAGTTGTGTCACATAAACCACTCTGTCTGTAGTACAGACTGACGATTTAATTTCCCATTTCCCAGAAATGCTGTGTTTGGTGAAGGTGACCACCCAGTTGGACTGTTTGTAGTGATTACAAGTCGCCATGTCCACTTAAGCAAGATTGGATTCATCGTATGCCAGAAAAATCACCCCACGACAGCCAGTGTGTCCCCAGTCTGCTACAACTGGAGCCTCATTCCCATCACATCTTCTATGGTGAATTTAAAGCAATAGAGAAGAGAATAGAGAAGGGACCTCTTGATCGGGCTCACAAAGGCCTCCAGAACCGAAATACATAATGAGGAGGCAAGAAGATGAGAGGCATCTAAGATGGAACAGAATAAAATATAACACGACTTAAAGGAGTTAGGGGTCTAAAGAGAATACATATATAGTCAGTAGCTGCAACTAGAGGGATGACTTTCAAAGGTCAGTGTGAGATAAGATAGAGAAGATTAGAGCGTTCAGAAGACATGATGCAACCATATTAATCTTGAGCTTGCTTACACTGAGGGGTGTTCTGCACTGGACACGCGTTGGTGCAGGTGGACCTGAGCTTGTTGACCACCCCTGTGATGTTCTCCACCTGCCTGTCCACCATAGTCTGCACGTTGTCCATGTTGAGCAGATTGAGCCCCTCCAGGCGACCCTGCAGAGCTGATATCTGACTCCTGGCGTTGCGCAGGCTGGCAGACATCCTATTGAGCTTCACCTGGGAATGGGCAAGGCGGAGGAGGAGAAAGGGGGGAGGAAATTATCTCTGTGCACGGAATACAAAGCAGGTGGATCACTGAAGTCACCGGCCTCTTTCGCTCTCGCACCAGCCTCTTAGAATTTTTGAATGCCAAGCCAGTCGACAAACTTATTAGACACAGCAACGATAAACCGCTGTTGGCTGTTGAATAAACACTGATTCCCTACCCTGTTTACAGAACCAGGAATTTACCCTTGTGATCTGGTGCCATGTCGGGCTTTTGCATGTCTTCAAACATCTGGCCAGTTTACATTCCAAACGTGTGCATTTGACTGGTCAAATTTAGGTGACTTTATTCCTACGGTTTCTATAAAGCATGTTCTATCTAAGTTTTTTTTAGCTCAGTGTCTAAAATATTCTCAAGGCTAACTATAATCCTGGCTCGCCTGGAATTCACAGTGTTTTTGATCGAATTTCTGAGGTTGGTGCAGTGCTACCCACTATGGACGAAAAATACTACAACACAAACTTGCATACATTGACAATAGCTGCGAGAAGTATTATGAAAAGCACATTTTTTGTGAGTCTGAGCCATGTCTCTCACCTGCATCTCCAGCATCGTGCTCGGACTTGGTGTAATTTTCCCAAAGTTAGAACCTCGTCCTTGTCCACCAACATCCACGGTAGCTCCAGGCACCACTCCATCTCTCCTCTCCTCTTGGCTCGACACATCTTGGACCTCCTGTCCTGTCAAGTCAAGTCTCACTTCCTCCCCGTTATCTTTCTGAATTGGCACCTGTGTCTGTCGCTGGTCAGCTTGCTGATATCCCAGAGCTCCATTGCCCCGTGTCCCTCGGCATTCCTGGCATCCGCTCTTCAGCTTGTTCACCACTTCCTTCAGACTCTGCAGCTCCTTCACCGTCTTTTCCAACAGCCTGAACTGTTTGGGCAGCTGGATGGTGAGAGGAGGCAGAGTGAGCTGGTAAGGGCAATCCTCCCCTTCCTCTGCACTGGTCCCCGAGCTCCCGCACTGGCCCGAGGGTCTCAGCTTCATGGAGCATGAGTTTGGGGTACCAGAATCAGATCCAAAGGAGTGGGGTCCTCTAGCGTCCCACTTCTGATGCAAGTTGGCAGAGACATCCGCTGCCCGGCTGTTGTCGGGTACCAAGGTGGCTGTCAGCAGGAGAGTGGCATAAATAAAAATCACAATTGTCTTCATTATTCTTTTTTAGAGAAATAAGTGTTTTGTTAAGTACGAGTTTGTTCCTCTGATGAACTCAGAAATGGTCTCTGTGCATGTGGTGTGTGTGTGTGAGTGAGTGTGAGCCCGGAGCTGCCGATTGAAAGTGGAGTAGGTGAAGATGTGTCCAGTATCCTATTGGTTCGGAGTGAGTGTGAGTGAGCAGAGCCTGCAGGAGGGAGAACGCGCAGGAGAACTGCTGCTGCCTCCGATAGCTGTGTCATTAATATCAGGACGAGTGAGGGAGGAAGAGAGAGAGATCTGGGTAAGAAATGGAGGTTGGTGAGTTAGGGAGGATGGGAGGGGCAGTAATATTGCGTAATGCAAAGCACTGTATCAACGGCGCTGTGAAGAGCCACGGAGATGCAGACAAAAATGACGGGGGAGCGGGGGAGTGTGAGAAACAAGGAGCGAAGTAGAGGGAGACAGCAGGTATTTTGCCCGCAGTCGGTGCAGGGCGCCGTCTTGCTCAATCTGAAGTCGGCTCATTTCCCTGAAGAGCGAAATGACTCAGTGCACAGGAACTATCCACTCAGCTGACGTTAGGGTGATTCTTCTTTCACGCTCTCTTGCAGCTTGCTCTGCATTTTTGCCACTTTTGTCCGCATAACAGAAT
Source organism: Lophius piscatorius (assembly GCA_009660295.1). NCBI lineage: Eukaryota > Metazoa > Chordata > Actinopteri > Lophiiformes > Lophiidae > Lophius > Lophius piscatorius. The sequence goes on from VRLP01000222.1 coordinate 63,103, forward strand.
TGATGGGCCTCATTCCCCGACCCAGTTCAGACTTTTCTGGTCCAGTCGCTCTCCGCTTCCAATTCAGGCACAGAAGGGCATAATAAAGATGTCAAGTCAGCCAGCGGCAACAATAAAGAAGGTTTGTTTCAATTAGTGGTCGGAATAACAAGGTTCACACACAATTATGACACCTGAGCACAACAACTATCAGAAGGTTCCAAATAGGTTTGAATCCCAGAAGGCATCCTTGAATTATGAGCTCTTACTTGCTTAGTAATTAAAGTAAATAAAAGTCCTGAGACCCTGTGATCTCTTAGGAAAACTGTTCTTGTGAATAAAATTTAATAAAAACTCCACTTACGCATTTTTTACGAAAATTCGGGAATTCACCAATGTCTTATTTTAGATTTGTTCTTAGGTAAGAACAGAATCTAGGAACTCTCAAAGGCTCAGTTTGTGAAAAATAATAGATTAATTGTGTTTTCTTCAATTATACTGTTGTATAATACAGGATTTCAATTACAAAAATAATTTTCCATTCCTAATGCCTTAATATTAATAATAATTTTCATTATTTTACCGAGAAGTATGGCATTTAAGATAAAAAAAACGCTGTAAAAATAACTTGCTGTTCAGGTTTGACAGCAAATAAAAGATTTAAAATACACTTATTCAGCTTACAATTAAAAACATAACACATCGCATCAAAAACAAAAGGTTTCAGTCTCTATCTTTTAGTTATTCATATTTTCATTAGTGTGTGAAAGAGTCTGAGATCAGATGTGCGGCGGTGCTTCATCGCGTGTGGCGAGCGGCGTGCTGCCGCAGGAAGGCGCTGGCTGCCCTGCTGTGTTTGGCAAGATGTTTAACCTCAGATATAAGATCATACCATCATGTGGTTTTTTCCACTTCTCTGTTGTGCACCCCCTTCCAGATACAGCATTCACTCCTGGACAAGCAATCCCTTCTGATTGAATTAAATGTGACTCATTAATAATCTCAAACAGTCCATGTTGACTCAACCTGACTATTTCTATGTAGACAGCGATCTGCTCTGAGATCAGATTCCATAATGACTCAAAAATGAAGATAAATACAGTTAACAAGTTTTTCTGAGCTCAGTAATAAAACGACAACTTTTCGTATCTCCATTCATATGAGATCAATTTAGACACAAATAGACTTATGGTGGGAAAATTCAATAAAAGAAATGCATTTTTTGCAAAAACAGCCCCCTTAGTGAGGGAAATATGAACAACTGCAGTAAACTATGAAAAATACAAGTTAGATTGACTTGAGGCAGTGCAAATTAGGTATTTTTGGACTAAATCGGACCAACAGTTAAGAAGGGTTAGGGTTAAAGAAAAACAGTGTATTTTGTAAAATGTCTCCCAGTCGTGAGTAAAATATTAACTATTCTAGTAAAATATGATATATATACAAGATAGATCAACTCAAGTCGATTCATATCCTCCAAATTGGGACCAAATCAGATCGACGGTTAAACAATAATGGCCCAAAAACTTTTGGAGATGGTGGGAATATGCAACCCACCATTACCCAAAACAATCCAGTTCTTCCTCGCACGCAAGTTCTATTAGTACAAAATGTGAAAAAGATCCACGGTCTGTCTGTCTGTCTGTCTATCCGTCCGTCCGTCCATATCTCTATACAATCTATATCTCTCTCTATATATGAATATATATATATATATATATATATATATATATTTCTATCTATCTGGGTGACTGTGACTCAGTGGGTAAGGCGGCCGTCTCCCAATCGGAAGATCGGAAGGTAGCCGGTTCAAATTCCACCTGGGGCCTCTTGTCGTAGGGTCCTTGAGCAAGACCCTGTAACCCTATTTCCCCAGGCGCTTCAAATGGCCCGCCTACTGCTGCCTAAGGGATGGGTCAAGTGCTGAGAAAGAATTACACCATGTTGTACTATGTATAGCTGTATGTAATAAATAAAGGAATTCTTCTATATATATTTATAGATATATATACGGTATATATCTTATTTATTATACTTATTATACAGTATCTACTCATTTTATGATATATTATATTTAATTCAATACTATATAAATATAAACATTATCATTACTCTCTATTACATTATTATCACATTACCTCATGTTTATACTCCATTGTATTTCTCTTCATCATATTTGTATAATATATACATATATATGCATATATTAGGCTTTATAGATGTTTCAATAGGATTTATAGTTGTTCATATAGCTATCTATGTTATTCATTTATCTTATCTTATTATTTTATTTTATGTCATATATATATATATTATATTTATTATGTACTCTATACATATACGTGTGTTTATGTCAGATGACTACACATATCTGCATGCTCAACATGAGCTCCACCGATCATCTCCTTCCTAAACTTGCAACTTTATTGTTTATCTTGATTGTTGTTTATACTGCTGTATTATTATTTTTTCGCATGGGGATTTATAAAGTTGTCCATATAGCTATAAACTGGACACAGGTGTATTCTAATGGCTAAACAGTGCTTCACTTAAGTATCGCGTTACATCCTTAATTTCCTATATTGATTTGTCACATTTTTGCTACAAACTTCAAACAGTCCTTTTCTGTTACCTTTTCTAGCAAGAACAAAATTTTGCACTTTTAGATAGCTCTGCAGCGTGTCACTATAATAAATTATTTTATTTCTTTTGGCCGGCTTTCATCTCTTCGCTGGTTGTCAGACTTGATGTCATCATTAATTGAAACGGCTGGCTGCTATTCATTCATTTGCACCACTTGAAGATTTTCTTGCATTTAAAACTCGGTCTCAGGAATGTTTTAATGGAGGAATGTGGGACATTTTTTGTTGCACCAATAAAATTTTTTTTTTTTGATGGATTCCTTCGAAAGCGAGATATTGAATCTTAAGCGGTTAATCCTGAAATAATAAACTTGGCTCATTCATCTATTCAGCAAAGCATTGGTTGGCTTTTTTTTGAAAGGTTCCTCAAAACTTTATATCCTAAAATCAGTATTCTTAATACTCTTGCGTCCTCCAAAGGGAAATCAAAGTTCTTAAAGCCAGAGTTTTTATATGTTCTCTGTTTTTATCTGTGTTTTTGACCGCCAGACAAGTTTAAACCCAGACCTTTCGTCCTCAGTGCTCCACTCTGTACCCTCAATTAATGATAAACTTAATTGACTCGTCCAGGGTGTACCCCGCCTCTCGGCCAATGTCAACTGACATAGGCTCCAACCCCTGCGACCGAACAGGATAAGCAGTTACGGTTAATGAATGAAGGAATGTCACCGCTGATTGAATCATGAACGGGTTTATTTGTTTTTATTTAAAAAAATAAAGGCAGCAAAGAAGAGTGGTTGCCTCACATTAAAAAGGTTCTGGGATCAAATCCACCTGTGGCCTTTCTGAGTGGAGTATGCGTTTTCTCCCCCATTTTTAGGGGGATGGCTGGAAGGTGCTCTGAGTGTCTCCTACAATGCAGAAACATGCTATATAGTAAGTGACTATACCCTTCTTCTCGCACAATGTCAGCTGGGATGTGCTCCAACCCTCCATGCACCTTGCAGTTCTAGAAAAAAAGAATGGATAGACGGAAGTAAGAACAGATACAGATGTTTTTTCGTAGCCATTTCATTCCATTCTTTGCAACCGCTTCTCCTGCTCAGGGTCACACGTGGGCTTAAGCTTATCCCAGCTGACACTGGACGAGAGGCTGTGTACACCTTTGACAGTCTGCCAGTTCATCACAGGGCTGAAACATAGGGACAGACAACAAATCGGGAGTGACTGAGAAGTATGTTAGATTGGTACAGGATATGTATGAGAGCAGCATGACAGCGGTGAGGTGTGCTGTGGGAGTCATGGGTGGGTTCAATGTGGAGTAAGGACTGCATCAAGGGTCAGCCCTGAGCCCATCTTGTTCGATATGGTGATGGACGGGCTGACAGATGAGGTCAGACAGGAATCTCTGGGGACTATGATGTTGGTGGATGACATGATCTGTAGTGACAGCAGAGAGGAATGAAGGTCATTGGCAACAAGAGAGAATACATGTGTGTGAATGAAAGGGAGGCAGGAGTGTAGGTGAGGATGAAAGAGTAGAGATGGAGGAGGTGCAAGAGTTTAAGTACTCTCTTTCCACTGTTCAAAGCAACAGGGAGTGTGGAGAAGAGGCGAAGAAGCAAGTGCATGCAGGGTGGAGTGGGTGGAGAAGAGTGTCAGGAGTTATCTGTGACAGAAGAGTCGCAGCCGCAGTGAAGGGAAAGGTTTCCAAGGTGGTGGTGAGAGCAACTCTGCTGGATGGTTTAAATATGGCGGGTCTGAGCAGAACACAGGAGGCAGCACCGAAGATGTTCAGAAGTTTTTTCGAGTGAGGAGGACAGAGAGGATTAGAAAGGAGCTCATCAGAGGGACAGACTAAGTTTGACGTCTTGAAAACAAAGTGAGAGAGGCCAGATTGCGATGGTTTGGACACAGGTAGAGGAGGGATAGTGGGTTTTTCTTTCTCGGGAACTAGATGTCCTATGCCGCCGTCATATTTTTAGAGAAGCGTAACAGTTTGGGATGATTGGTCAGCTACACAAGTGGCTCTAAGCCCTGATGGAGATTCGCTCCGGAGATAAAAAAAAAGAATTCCTCAATCTAGCTGTTGGTGCAACTCCAGGGCAACGAGTCAATATCCGGACATGATGGTCGAGACTCACACACAGCAAGAGATGATTGTTCTGTGGCATCATTTCTGTTCTTGAGGGCTCAGAGGGTCACACACCTACTACCCCACACACTCGTTCTATTGCGAGGTGTCCTGCTGATTCGCAGATTAGACCACATGAGCAACCGGCAAAGTTGTTTGTGTGTGTGCACTGCTGGTTCGGGGAGTGAATGGACAGGTATGTGTGTCGGTTTGCAGAATCTATATCTCACAATGATTGTCTTTATCTCGCTTAAAAGTTGGTCCACAACATGTCAGCCTTATGCCGCCGCCCCATGAAAGCCTTCAATTGTGAAGATAAGTTTTGGCAGCAGCATAAGAGAGGCTGCCTGAAACTGATTCAGCGAGTGGCCATGATCTCTGCCGCATCACCACTAAGTCTTCCACACCGCTGAAACAACAACAATGGCCGTATTTGATCCGTCACGTCGCCTCAAAATCTGGTTGAAATTGCTATGCTTTTTTTCCTCGTCAGAGGAATTTGCCGTTATCCGGCCATAACATGAGATCACATGACGGGGGTCGGAGCTCAGATGACCCACTGACTGTTTCAGTGTGCTTTTGATACTTCCAAACAGAGATCATGTGACACTAAGCAGGTGTTTTTTCTTGTAGCGATGTGACCTTGGCTGTCTGCTAATGTTAACTGAGAGACAAACATCAGAATTAATCATATTAACGAGAACCCTTATCTGCATCATTCACAACATTTATATCTCTGTCCTCCCAGACCTTGGAACGTGGCCGGGCTCTGCAAGCGCATTTGACGGCGGCCAGATAAAGAATATAATGGAATAAGTCTAAAAACATAATCGTCTATCTCTTAATGTTTAAAGTTGTGACTTATCAGTTTGTTTGTTTGCGTTTGTGGAGCACCTGTGTTTTTTCATCGGCATTACACAGTCCGAGCACAGATATCCTGAGCTCTGCAGCTCTTTGATACAGACAAGGCCGTTCATCATTACTCCATAGTCCACCAACCTGGCTCTGAAGATAAGAGGGAAACAACACCTGTCTTCTATTTCCATCACTGTTGCACACATAGACTTTTCTGCAGAGAGACATTTATCATCTCTTTGTGATTATTCTCTCATTCTGCAGCGCTCTTGACCCGATATGTTTGTCTTTGCTGCTGTTTTTTAGCAAGGTTTCACAACTGTCTTTTAAGCAACTTTTTTTTTTGGACCCATAAAAGTTTAGCGGTACCTGTCATCTCAACTTTACATTAAACTTTTGCTCAAGCCTTTTGCTGGTTTCTTCTTCATCTCCTCTAAGGAGGTTTGTTTTTACCTCGTTTTTTTCTGTCCATTGTTTGTTTGTTTGTTAGCAAGATGATGGAAAAATCAATGGGCAGATTAGTAAGAGATTTTATTCAGAGGTAAGTTTTGGTATCTCCTAAAGATGATGAAATTTGGTGACGTTACGTCATTACCTCACGATCTGAATCACAATAATGTTTTTTTTTACAATGGTAAGATAGGGAACTTTTGGAGGATTTTTTTTTTTGCAATAATTATTTATATGTAAATTTGTGTGAATTTTCCCCCACAGGTATGTTCTTTGTATATCCTAGATATGTTTAAATTTAGGTGACGTTACATCATGACAACATAACATGAAGCTTCTATAACTTTTCTTAATCATGGCAAGATAAGGCACTAATGGAGTTTTTTTTTCTTCAATAACACATAACTTAATGGACAAATTTGCATGTAACTATTTTCAGAGGTAGGTTTTGGTATATCCTAGAGGTGATCAAATTTTGGTGACGTTACATTTTGGCATCACAACATGAAGCCTTTTCTTTTCTTAATCATGGCGTGTTAAGGCACTTTTGGAGTTTTTTCTTTTTTCAATAATTCAGAAATAAATGGACAGATTTGCATGGAACTTTACTTTGAAGTAGGTTGTGGTATATCCTAGAGGTGATTAAATTGTGGTGACATTATGTCATTACCTCACAATGTGATGTCATAATAACTTTTTCTTAACCATGGAGAGAAAAGGCACTTTTGGAGTTTTTAATTTCAATAATTTCTGCTTTGGGTGCAGTAACTGAAGTTTGGACATATTTCCACAGTGACTAAGTTTTCATCCTCCTCTATTCCTGAAATTTAATTATTGTCAGTAAAAGATATTACAGAACTGCCGGCTGCTCAGGATTTTATTCAGTTCCTAGCAATCGTGCCCAATTGAATGTTCATTCTTTCAGGAAAATGGCAACTTGAGGTTTCCACACTATGTGATTTTCCATTGATATGTTCTTCATCATCTTCTACAGGCAGGTCTGTACAAGATGTTCAAATAGTGCAACCTGAGCACTCACAAACCACACAGGATGATCTGTTCTGCTCACTAAGAGGGATGAAGTTCTGCTGTAGGGCTGTGGTTGATTGACACAGGGGACATTTGTAAATCTCACCCACCAATTATAAGATAAGAGGAGTTTAAGAGTTGCTTTATCCCATAAACAGTAATTTGCTGTGTTCACATCTTTTTACATGATTGGTATTGTTTCTGTTTTACTTCTCCCCAGCTGTTGTCATTGGGCAAAATCAGCCAGAACAAAGTAGCTCGACTGAAATCCAGCCTCAGGCTCCTCCACGACACTCTGAAGAGGTAAGTTCTCTCCTTGAAACAACATTTTATTTGCGGAACTTATACGTTCATATTGTTGAATTTCTGAGGTGCAACATTTACTGCACACACACTGGAAATGGTAGATAAGTCCAATCGCTGTGTGAAAGCCAGAATCCATCCTGCTGAAGTGCCCTTGTGAAAGACTTTAGCTCCTTATCAGATCTTAGCTATGCTGCTCTCAAATGCTGTTGAAAGCGTATAGAAGTGACATCAGCATCAGGATTCTGATGAGAAGTTCTGGAGCCTGTATTGAGGTTATGGGGTTATTTTCTACTCACTCGGTTGAACTAGAAATCCTATTTCCAAAAAGGAGTGGAAGTCAGGACATCACTGAAGCATTTTTAATACAACAACTTACTGCAAGAGGCAGAGACACTTTTTATTAAAAAAAAAGGACGCATCTTTAATACGTATAATTAACTCCTGAGACCCCGGGAGGACAGAACATTATAGTTGATCCAAATTGTATCATTTTATATTATAGTAAGATTTTAAGGCATCCTTAACAGCAGGTACACTTCTTATGTATGCAAAATTATAGACAGTTGGCTAATAAACATTTTTTAATGGTTAATTAAAGGCTTAAGCGGCAATAGCTTGTTATCCACCTTGAACCACCTTGAACTTGCAAGGCAGAAACAGAATGTAGAAAATTTGAGATACAATAATTATATCCCTGAAAAGTCGGGGATATTGAACTCATCAAGACCACCAGGCCTCCGCCACAGATTCTTTATGTTAACAGGATAGCTCAAAACCCAGTTCATGGATCATTTTCAAATTTTTTACCCACATAGACCTTACTGCAAGGAAGAACTGGATTGATTATGAGAAAGTTTGGTAGTATATTTGTGACACCAGAGGGAGCATTATCTCTAAAAGTTTTGGGGCCTTAATTTTTCCCAAATTTTGTGCATATGAATGAAATTGTGGAGCTCTATCTATGTATATATCGCATTTTACTTTAATTGCTCATATTTTACTCACTAGGGGGAGCTTTTTTTTTGAAAAAGACTATATTTCGGATATAACTTCTTAACCATAAGCCTGTTGTCCAAGTTCGGTGCATATGATCAAATGGAGGAGATATTTCTAGTTTGTATCATATTGTACTCTAAAAGTTCATATTTATCTCACTAGGGGGAGCTCTTTCACCCAAAACACTTTTTTGGGCATAATTTCCCAATCGATTTAGTCCAAAGTTGAGGCATATGAATCAAATCAAGGAAATCTTTAATATATATATATACACATATTTATATATATTTATATATAATCTTTTACTCGAGTAGTTCACATTTTATTTTAACTTCTCAGAGCTTATTTTAACGAACAATACTGTGGACATAACGTCACATTTAATTTGAGGAGTTCAATCAGGGTGATTAATCGATGATTGCTTGTACAGCACAGGGGATTTTTTGGGATATACACTTGCTGTCGGGGACGACAGCATAGGCCTAGTTAGTCAATAAATTGATCAGTTAATGGAAATAAGAAGGAATTGACCACTTATTTTAATCAATTGTGAATACGAACCTGCTCATTGTAGCCCCTTAAATGCTTTTCTTTGTGATTTGTAATGATACTGCAAAGAGTCATTGACAAAAGAAGCAATTGGAGACTTTTCTTAGAGATTTTTCAGATAAGATATATAGATAGATACTTAATTTATCCTAAGAGAAATGTGGGTGTCCAGTAGCATCTGAACGAGATTCATACAATATTTAGAGCAAGCATATTCTGTAATAGTGCAAAGCCTCAGCAATAAAATAACAAACAATATTTTGATATGTACTGTATACAATATGTATTATCTTTGTTAGGTACCAGTATAGGTAATTGTAATTAGATAAAATGTGATGTTCTGTATCTGCAAAGTGAACAATGGAATGGATGATATGTGATAAACCTATTAATATGGATTGAATGAAGTTTAACATTCTTTTGGCCAGAGTTGTTTTTTTTTTTTTGGGACATTTCGCATGTATTGACTAATTGTGCAAATCAGGGTCTGGTTATTCGTAGTTAAACTGTGAGGTGTAGCCCGACTCTATGCAGCATACCACACCATGAAGTCATTGCTTTGCTTAACAGCACTCAGGACTCTGAGATCCAGCTTTTGGAAGAGGCAAAGTGGCGCCGTGCTGAGCTGGAGAGGCTGCAGGCGCAGGTGGAGAGAGCGGAGGAGCGGAGCACCTCTGAGGAGCCTGAAAGTGAGGTCAATGAAGTGAGGCAGCAGCTTCTCGGGGCCTTCAACGAACTGAAAGCAGCCGAGGATAGAGAGAACAAGACACAGCACAAACTGAAATGGTGAGTTGTGGGTAAATGTAAGCATATGCTGCATCCAGCGGCCGATGAATCTACACTTGATTCAATAAATTATATCAAGCCCAGTCCTGGGGGAAACTTGAGCAAGGCATAAAAATTCCCAAGGATGAGCAGTGCCTCAATGCATCGCACTCCAAGCAAAATTCATTTATTTTTTTGTCTTTCAAAAATAACAAACTTTATACATAGTGGGTTTGCAAGAATAACAGGTTCATGTTTCCATTACAGCATTATTCATCATGCCTTTAGAAAGATTAGTAAATACAAAATAATAATATGATTTTTAATTGATTTTAAGTGCAGTTTTTCCCACATGGGCTAAATTGAGGAGCAGCAACTTTGGAAGAGCTCAATTTGTAACTAGAACGGGAGACAAATGTTAGCTGGAACTTACCCAGTATTGCTTTATGGACATTAATGCACCCATGCTGAGGTCTGGAGAAGGTGGTGAGTGAGGGTCCAGCACATCATATAGAATGAAGTCAAGCCAAACCAGGTTTGTAGAAACACAAATTTGTCAAAATTGGAAGGATGAACTTTTCACCACCGGTGGAAAGCCCAGCAGACGAAGGAGACTCAGAAGTTAAACTGTGATGATTAAGAGAGAAACTTATAGGACAACTTACACATAGTCAGAAAAAGCAACTAGGGATAAAGACTGAGGCAGCGTCTTCCTTTCTTGACCGTAGGAGGAATTGAAGGTGAGAGGGACTCAAACACTTGCAGTGTTGGTTTCTTTTCTATACCACTGAGAGAGTTGAATATAATCAGAGGAGAACGTTCTGGAATTGTGAGGAGTCATTACTTATGGCCTTTCCTTAAAATACTGTTTCTCCTTCACTTGCCACATTTTTGGCTCCAAGATTTATGGCATGGGAGACTAGAATCCGGCATTAAAATATCAGCTTTAAGTGGATTCACCGTGTTTTTTTCTCTCCGGCGCTTCCTGCGCTGGTTTTCTCTAACGTCAGTCCTCCAGTTATTTCTGTTCCCCTCGTCTAAACATTTCCTTTACCTCACATCACTCCCTGTTTGCATTACAAACAGTTTTGCTCTTTGCTGCTACAGTTTTCTCTCCCCCCCTCACCAGCTCACTCGTAACCACCGTGTCCAACGGGTCAGACACGCCCTCCGAACTGGAAAATCACGGACTCACGTCAGTATCTCTTCCTTTGTACACAAACTCAACTGTTCAAGGGCCAAGGGGAGGTTTCTGGAACTTTGCTTGGCAACATGATAACACACACAAGAGGGTGGCCAACATTTTTGACTCATAAGAACAGAGAACTAATTCCTCCTTAAAGGAAAATTACACATTTTTCATGATTTTTGATCCTCTAAATAACACTTTTTTTAATGACAAGAATACTAAAATTAATAATAATAATAATAATACATTTAATTTATAATGCACTTTACATTTGGATTTTCTGGAACCTTTCTTTTTCACACAATAAAATGGTTTGATTACAAAGATTCTGAGGTTGAAATTAGATATATCCCTCCCAAAGATATTCCAAATTAGCACTTTGAGATTTGATCCAAATGTAAAGTGCATTATAAATTAAATGTATTATTATTATTATTAAAATAGATGGCAATGACTTTCTAACAACCACAATTCTAAAAAGAAATCAACAGTCAAAAGACAACAATGTCCTGAAAGAGGCCCGACCACAGGATCCACGTGTCTTATTGTTTCGGCAACTTTGAATAAAGATATAGGAAATCCGTTTTGGGATGAAAGCTTTTTAGAGGCCTTGAAACAAGTAAAATAAATAACCAGAAATCCATATTGAAAGAGGTACAAGTAGAAAAGGCATTCCTGGAAGGCTAATGTTCTCATTAGACTAGAAAAAGAAAAGTTTCAAAGGGATGAAAGCAGCTAAAATGTCATTTTAAGTATAAATAGTTATGATGACTGGAAGCAGATTGAAGAAAAAAAGCACCACGCCTAAATAATCAGAGGCAATAAAGTTCAGTTTACTTTTAATTCTGAATGATTTACTCGTGGGTTCAAAAAACAGAAAGATTAGCCCAACAGGCAAATTATTTCATTAGAATGAAAAATGTGGGTGGTCTGGCAAATAGTGTGGAATATAGACGACCTTGGCGACATAACTAAATTGATAGAGAGATATCTTGTATAATTACTGAAAAATAATGATGAACTGGGCGTTACTGTAGTAGATAGACAACTGATGGCAGGGAAACTACAGCACAGTTGCGCTACGTCTGAGCGGTCAGATTGGAATTCAAGCGACTTCAGCCTCGTCTTCCGTTGACATTGATCACAAAGCTGCACCTGCGGGACTCGCTTTTCACTCAAAAAGAATCATTACAAACACTATAAACCTCACTATAATCACTATAAACATCACTATAATCACAAAAAACGTAACTATAAACACTATTGACGTCACTATAAACACTATAAACATCACTACGAGCACTATAATCATAACTATAACCACTATAAATTCCAGTATAATCACTATAAGCATCACTTTAATCACTGTTAACACTATAAACAACAATATAATCACTATAAATATCACCATAATCATTCTAAACAGCACTGTAATCAATATAAACATCACTATAATCACTGAACATCACTAATAACACTATAAACAACATTATAAACGCTATGAACATCAATCTAAACACGTTAAACATTGCTTTAAACACTATAATCTACATCATAATCACCATAAACATCACTATAAACACTATAAACAACACTATTATCACTATGAACAACCTAATAATCCCTATAAAATCTATAAACATCACCATAAACACTTTCCCTGTAAATGTGAAAACTTTAATGGCTTCCATTTTGCTTCCATATTGACAGCGGGCTGCTTGTGACGTCTTTCTTATTGTTCTTTTGAGCATGCAGGTCAGTTCAGGTCCATGAAGTGTTCATATTGAAGTCCGATTTAGGCCACAGTCTAATATTAATGTGAACAGCAACACAAGAATATCTGATCTAAGAAAATAAAATCGGATTAGAATATTAAGAATAGCTGTGTGACAAGGCCTTAATGTTATGGCTTGAAGAAGCGGCACGGCTATTTATACCTAAATTTAGTTGGGGTCAGTTCAATCAGGAGAAACGGAGAACAAAGATGGTGGTGGCGGCTGATGACTCTGCAGAGACAGACTGAATAATAAAGTTGAAGAATTTGTAAGGAGTGGGTGGAGATGGGCGGTTGGAGGGCTCTTATACCAGGAGCATGAAGGAACTACAAGTTTGGAGTGACTCATATTTTAAAAAACAAGCAGCTTACGACAGGTTGAGCTGATACTGGACAGATGTTTGGACTATCAGCTGATATCAGTTGATGCTCCATTACTGTGGAGCAGGGCTATGAGACTGAGCATGTGTGAAAGGTGAGGATAATAACGTGGTATGATCAAGTGTGCAAGGGGATGGTCTTTCCAGACTGAACGTTCGATTGAATGAAAGCTAAGGAAATAACAGTTAAGGTAGATGCTTCTGGTCCAATGGTCAGTTTATATGTGAAAAAGTAAATGCAACTTGAGTTGAAATAAGCAACTTGAGTATTGAAGGGATTTTATTGCAGTGAGTGCTGAAATGAACACGGTTCAAATTTCCATTTAAGTCACAAATGGAAAATAGCTGCAGCAAATTGCTAAGTCAAAGACCACATGACCTTTTTGCATTCTAGATTCTTCAATCATCAGATTCTGTCAAATGTTCGTGGACCTTGAGTTCTGATGATTGAAAAACTTCTTTTTTTTTTAGAAAATAGTAAAGCTGAACTAACATGAATGAGTAAATAGTATAGCGACCTGTTTAGGGTTTGAAATAGGCATCTCTGTGAAAGAGGAGTCAAAAACATGGAGAAGAGCCCGAGAGTTAATTCAGAGTGTCAACTCTGGCTTTACTGCTTCATCCTTGTGCGGCATGCCTCACTCTCCTCCATCCTCACCTCACCAATATTAGAGGTCTAAAAATGCTCCCATCTCATCCCTGCATGGTGATAACTCTGCTGCCCTGCATCTAAATGGATCCTTCACAATCCCAGGCATTCTCCTGCAGGCTCCAGCTAAGGGGATCAGGTAGTTTCCAAATCACTCCCCGGTATATACACGTAAAGATATCCGCGAGGAATGATGCGGTCGCAGCAGAGGCGTCCAACCCTATACCCCTCTGCAGCAATTATTATTTGAAAATCACTGTAGTCCGACTGAAATGATTGATTCAGGGGGAGAAGAAATAAAAATTGATTCGTTCAAAAATTCGGGTGAAGAGAGAAAAACATGTGCATTAAACTCTGAACAGTCTTAATACTTCTCCTCTGTGTTCAGAGCATACGTCGCGTCTTATCTTCCCTCCATTCCTTCGGCAATATTACGCCATTCACAGCACCTAAACTCACAACTGTGCTACAAAGATATGACCTGCAGTATTCAGCGGTTCTGGACGCAGGGAGCACACAGTCGCGCAGAGCCTTAGACACAGCAGTAATTGAAATATTGGATAAAGGCACTTAGGGAGATTCTCCGAAGAAGCAGTCACAGGCAATATCAAACCCTGAGTGTGCATATCATTTGTGACAGTTTGGAAGTGAATTCTCTTGTCCTCTCGTTAACTCCGTTTCTCCTTCCTTTTTTGCCCTTACTTTCTTCCCCCGCCAACCTTATCTAATCTCCTCTTCCTTACTTCTTCTGCTGTTCTCGTCCCTCCCTCTCTCCCCTCTCGTCCAAGTGGAGAACACATGAGAAGCAGATGCTCGCCAGACAAGTGCGCCTTCTAAAGTTTTTTGTACGCTTTTATCTTGGGCCAAACAGATGCACAAGAAATTTAGCACTTTTTGTGCATTTTTTTTCCCTTTAAATATCAGTTAATGTCCAGTACATCAACCCGCCAAGAAGATTCATATCATTTACTTTGGGTGAAACCGAGTTTTTCACAGGGACAGAGCCGACTTGGAAGTGTTTCGCTGAAGCTTTAATGATCTGCTCGGAACAGGTGTGCCACCGGGAGATGAAAGATTCATAGAGTCGATGTTTTGATATGCAGACTGCTACCCTGTGGTTATTTATTTCCAATTCTCTGCGTTTATGTATGAGAGCCTCCATTTATGCGGTTGATTTATACATGTTGTTTGTCTACAGTGAACGTAAAGTCATTCCTGTTATTATTAATAACAAGCAGAAAGGCTTCATCACAGCTTATTCGAAACCTTTGCCACCTTCATGAAGAGCGTGGCTTCTGCTTCATTTGCTTTTTGCTGCATTATTCTTTCATCTATCTGAGTTTTTGAGAACAGGAAACTACATATTTTTGTGTTTTGCATCATATAAGTAAGTGCTTGCTGCTCTCATTTCGTCCCTCTAACCTTTCAACCAGGAGCAGAAAAATGTTATTTACTTCCCTTAATAACATTCATTTTGTTTTCTTTTTGAAATTCTCTCGTCCCCTGACATGAACTCGACCCGATTCAGTCTGCGTGAGGAGAGAAGCTATCTGGAGAAAGAGATTGAGAGTCAGCCCAAACCTTCTGTAAGTATGAATCAATATCAGTATGTGTCAATATGGAAGTTTGTTTTCTTTATCCTTAATCCATAAGATGGAGTTGGAGTTTTTGGTGGATTTAGAGGCCTAAATCATAAATTAATGCAGGAAGTGTTTCTAAATAAAGTGATCTAATTAATTCTGGTCACAATAATCTCGACCAGAGGTACTGTTATGCCTTGGCAGAGGTTTGCGCCCTCTTAATGCTTTTCCTAGTTCCTGACATGTTATTAAGGCATTTGAATTCTAAGATGGATTCAAACTTACATTTCGTGACAAAAAACAAGCTGAAAATGTGTACTTTGTGAGTTAAAATTAAGATAATCTTTCATTTCATTCATTATTTACAGACATAAAAAGAGGAAAACACATTATCATGATGATAAATGACATTTTTTACTGCCAAAGTCAGCCGGCCTACAGTTACACACGTGCTTCCTGTAGAAAGGTCTTCTTCTACGATGTCAAAATTAATTCAAAATATGCAAAAAACCCAGTACATGCACAACAACACAAAATCGCCTGGATAGTTCAGTTCTGCTTTGCAAAAAATCCCATGAGGGAAAGTAGCCCATGGGTGACATTCAGCAGGACCAACCAGCAAGACATTTAGATAAGGAAACTGAGTAGAATGGAATCATAGCCAGTAAGCACCGCCAAACTATTCAGTCATTGAGATGCACTTGCCTCCTTGTACAGAATTGTATTCTTAGTGAAGAAAAGTGAATTTGATGTTATAAAATATTCAAAGATCTAGTGGTACATGCTGGGTCTCTGCTCACTCAAGATGGCAGTAAAACAGACCTTTGAGTTGATCGATTGAAGTGTTTCACCACCATTGTGGAAGCACACAGCACCAGGACCCATGAACAATGCTCAAAACATACAACAC
This sequence comes from Lophius piscatorius, assembly GCA_009660295.1. Taxonomy (NCBI): domain Eukaryota; kingdom Metazoa; phylum Chordata; class Actinopteri; order Lophiiformes; family Lophiidae; genus Lophius; species Lophius piscatorius. The sequence continues at coordinate 79,230 of VRLP01000222.1, forward strand.
CAGTAGTAGGGGGGGGGGCGGACTTCGGTGGGCAGCATGGATTGTTATATGTCCTGGGGCATATACTGAGGGGTGAATTGACAACTCTAAATTTGGCATAAATGTAAATGGTTGTTTATCTCATGTGATGATATGGGTGTCCGGTGGTGTGGGGACCCCACCTCTCGCATGATGTCATCTAAGATAGACTGCTGCCTTCCCATGACCCTGCAATGGATAAATGGTACAGGGACAGATGGATGGATGCATGAATAGATAAATTGATGGATGAATGAATAGATGGATGGATACATGGACGTATGTATGGACAGATGGATGCAAGAATGGATGGATGCATGGATGGATAGGTATATGCATGAATAGATGCACGAATAGATGTGTGTGGTTGAACAGTTCTCATAGAGCACTGATTTATCCCGTGTGATATCTGACAGTGTGAAGAACTGCTGCCTTTACCAGAACAGTTGAGGCAGTTTATTGAGTGAAAGTATCAGGTGTCCGTTCCTCTCTCTGTCCAACAGAACCCATAAGCTGTGTGTTTTATCACAGCACTAATGCTGCAGAACTTCCTCAACCGCTGAAAATGATGGACTGAATTAGTTATATTGCTCCATGTAAATCTAAACAAAGGCCGTTGGAACCGACTCCAGGGTTAGGATCAAGCTACAGTATTCTGTCTGCAGAGCCTGAGGATAATTAAATCCTCACCATAGATCTGTTGTCCGTGATCAATATTTTTTTACTGCTGGTGGGTCCACTAGGAGCTGCACAGCAGAACAAAAGCCCTGCAGGACAAATATGAGGATCTGAGGAAAGAGGTTGCCCAGAGACAACTGGAAGTAAGGTATCTGTTCCAGCTGTTGTTCACTGATCACACATGTACTTGATCCTGCAGACTCTTCTTCATGACACATGTTCCTCTGCCTCCTTATATCCTTTCAGTTTCATTCATTGTTCTAATTGTTGAGTCATTCAGAAAAAATGTGGCCAAATGCCTCTAAGCCCTGTTAGTCTTCATTTTATAGCTATTAAGTATAATTTAAATGTGTGTCTCGACTTCTCTCCCTGCACAGACGTTTGACGGACGATGTGGAAACGCATGAAACGCAGCGTTTGAAAGATCAGAAAGAGCTGGAAGAGAAGAAGGAGATCATAGAGCTCAAAGAGGTGTGCGTGTGCGACTGAGTGGACCTGGATCACAGCAGACCGAGTATAGAATGTTATCCGCATTTTTATGTGTCTGTGTGTGTGTGTGTGTGTGTGTGTGTGCGCGCGCGTGCGTATGCGTGTTCTATGCTAGGCGGAGAGAGCGGGGCTCATCAGCACACCTGACCAGATTTTAAAGGAGGTTGAAAGGAAACACTCTAAGAGGGAGTAAGTGCATATCTTAACCTCTTAGTATTCTTCATTATTGGAGATCAGGAAAGTTAATATCTCAAACAGCAGGAATACAAATGAGGCAATTTAGGTTCCTCAAAAAGACGACGGCGAGAAAAAAAAAGACTAATACATCCTCCTAAAAAAAGTCGCTGTCAATCCAGTCAGTTATCTTGATATTGTATTTGCTTCTCTGGGTAAAGCGTCTCTCCAGCCTCTGTCCTCTTGGTTGCACACTAGACTTTGTGGAAAGTCCTTCTAGTTTATTATTAAGAAAAGGTACAACAGATATAAATGATGTCTGATGCCTTTAAGAGCAGCTGCCCTAAGAATCCCCTTCATTTCCAGAGAATAGCTTCAGCTGCTGCATCTCTTATGTTTATTTCAAAATGAATGTTGGGCTTGAAAGCGATGCGGCGGCGCTCTCTGCGTCGAGCCACATGAGCTACAACCCGTGATTCCAAATTCACAAAGATGAGGCGTTTTATAAAATATGGATACACATGCTGTTTTTTCATAACATGTGGGCCCTTCTGGTGAATGCGAGGAGTAATGAACTGATGCTCCTCTCGCTTTATCTCTGAACATATTAGAGCCGCGGCGAAGAAGATGGAAGCGCTAAACGCAGAGTTCTCAGAAGTGGAGCAGCAAGTGGAGGAGTTGGAGCAGCGTAACCAATCCCTCAGGTCGAGGAAGAAGGAGCTGAATCAGGAGCTGGAGGCTCTCCAGTCCCAAGTAGAGGCCAGTCAGAGGGGGGGCGGACATCTTCTAAAAGAGCTGGAGGTCAAAAGGGAGGAGGAGGCAGAACTAATTGGGAACAGGTATAAGCTTTTAGCACAGTCAAAGAATCAGTTAAAAAGAAAGATGTGATTTAATCAGGTATTATCACAGAAACACAGTGGTGATGATGACGTGGAGTTGGAGGAGAGACCTTATCTGCTGCCATGTGTTTTTCATCACCAGAGGAATCCTGGAAATGAAGTTGCAGAATGTCGTGTGTGACAGAAAGCTCCTCTATGAGTTTCACTCTGTGCAGCTTCCGGAGAAGAATAGGTATTGAATGTTGCTTATCAATACTCACATTGATGCAAACGGTGCAGAAAGTCTTTCTCGTACTTCCTGTAAACTAAAATAGAAAAGGAAATCTATTTGTTTAATGGAGATGTACAGTCGGAATCAATAAAACATCTTCCACAGTGAATAGACCATATACCATAAAGTTTTATTACATTTTTCCTTAAATTCCTTCCACTGGTACAAAACTGCATATTTAACAGGAGTCCATTTTATAATATTTTAACGTTGAGTTAACTCGTTTTTTGTACAGGAAGCACAGCCTTAGCGAGTGTTTGTGTGTCTCCTCAGGCAGATGCAAAGCCTGAAGAGGATGGAGCAGATGTTGAGCACAGCCACAGAGCAGCTAGAGCTCACGCAGTCCGTCTACAGTGAGCAGCAGGCCCAGGTGAACCCTACACCTTACTGTACAGTACACAGCAACACTTTCTGATCCAGTTTGGGTATCTGCAAGTGGTAGGATATTGTTGTGTTGGATTTCCCAAAACATATATATGCATAAAGCAGCCCGATGACTCAGTGGGCAGCACAGTTGAAGGATCCGGGTCAAAATCCACCTTTGCAATGTTTGGATCTTTCTATGTGTGCAAGGCTTTTCCCCGGGTACTCTTAAACCCAGACTCCTAAAACATGCACTATTTGTGAATCTAAGTATCCCAGAGGTGTGAATGTGAGAATGAATGGTTGTTTGTCTCTATGTAATGCCCGATGTCAGCTGGAATAGACTCCAGACCTGAACAGGATAAGCCGTTACAAAGAGTTAATATAAACAAGACCCAAAATTGCAGTTTAGAAAGTTGTAAACTTTGAAACAAATTTTGGAGACCAACAATCTAGAAAGTTGCCATTACATGTATCCAAATACCGATTATGTGGAGACAAAGGCGCTTCTTGAAAAAGACAAATTTTGGGGATTATCATAAAATTGTTATATCTTACTTGGACAAAGTAAACTGGTAAACCATCCAAAAACTAAATTGAAGGGGGTCACCACAGCGGATCATCGGTTTCCATCTTGCCCTGCTCTCTAAATCACCGTCTGTCACACCAACCAACTGCATGTCCTCTCTTACCATATCAATAAACCTCCTCTTTGGTCTTCCTCTTTTTCCTCTGCCTGGCAGCTCCATCTCCAGCGCCATTCTACCAGTGGATCCACTATCCCTCCTCTTCACAGGTCCAAACCATCTCAATCTGCTCTTTCTTTGACTTTGTCTCCAAGACCTATAACCTGGTCTGTCCCTCTGATGTGCTCCACTCTAATCCTTTCCATCCTCGTCACTCCTGGAGAACATCTGATCATCTTTCGCTCTGCCTAATACCTTCTGGTCAGTGCCACTGTCTCTAAACCACCCAGCAGAGCTACTGTCACCACCATCTTGGAAACCTTTTCTTTCACTCCTGCTGTTGCTCTTCTGTCACAGATAACTCCTGACACTCTTCTCCACCCTGCCTGCACTTGCTTCTTCACCTCTTTTCCACAATCACCATTGCTCTGAACAGTTTACAATCAGTACTCAAAGTCCTGCACCTCCTCCACATCTACGCCTTCATCCTCACTGTTCCTCCTGCCTCCTTTTCATTCACACACATGTATTTTCTCTTGCTGCCACTGACCTTCATTCCTCTTCCCTCCAGGGCATCCACCTCTCCAAGTTTTCCTCCACCTTCACCCTGCTCTCACTACAGATCGGAATGTCATCCACCAACATCATAGTCCCCACAGATTCCCATCTGACCTCATCTGTCAGCCTATCCAACACTATAGCAAACAGGAGGGGACTCAGAGCACTCCTTGATGCAGTCCCATCTGCAGTACTACTGCACACTTCACTGTTGTCATGCTGCTCTCATACATATCTTGGACCACTCTAACATACTTCTCTGTCACCCTAGACTACCTCATGCAATCCCACAATTCCTCACTCGCCATTCTATCGTATGCTTTCTCTAAATCCTCAAATACACAATGAAACTCTTTCTGACGTTCTCTATACTTCTCCATCGGCACTCTCAAAGCAAACAGCACATCTCTAGTGCTCTTTCTTGGCTGCTCATAAATTGTCAACTCAATTTTTCTTAACTTAACTTCCACATAACAGCGGCACAAGACCAGCATCCACAACTCTCCCTCATCCATCATTTCACATTCCATGCATGTAACCTCAGCCACCCTAGAGCAGCATAACAGGTCCATGTTTTTACTTCTTCTGGTTTTCAGCATTGAGATTAGGAAATGTTCCAAACTGAATGCCAACACCGACAAAAACATATACGCACACGTGGGAACTTTCTGTGTTTAAACGTCATGCTGACAGTAAACCTTCACACCGGAAGCTTTTTTTCTCTCCAGAATTTCCTGTAATTTTACTGATTATTACTGAGAACGAGAATAGAGGAAGAGTCTTGGGAAACATGTCAGCACAACTCACAAGCACACGCCCATATGAAAGGAAATGACTGCGACACATCGGGGGGATCCATGGATCGAGGAAAACAAGTCTGCCAATCAGTTAAAATCCTCTTAATTAATTCAACCGGGGTCACATTTCTCCTCACGATGATCAATGGCTTTGATATTTATGTTCCCAACTTTAAGCAGCGCAAGGCCTAATGAGGAATTAAAATCGTTGTTTTGTGCTTTTTGTGTGGAGATGAAAAATGTGCCTCAGAAAAATCTTGAACTTTATTCTTATAATCAGTTTCTAGAGACTGACGGTTATTAAATATGGAGCAGCACAGCTCGTCGCCATACAAAGCCCGCTAATCCTACAGAGGAGGGCAATCCCAGCGCCCGGAGGCATTCATTTTTTATGAGTCTCTGTGAACATCTCCAATGCCACTGGATCCAACAGCTCTCAGGGAGACCTGAGGGAAGCTCTGATATATAGAATTAATTATTTTGCAGTCAATGTTTAATGTGGGTCTGAATATGCACATACTGGATTTGAGCTGAAGTTTGATCATCTGTGCTGGATCGTGGCCCGTCCTGCAATAATAGCCATCATTTTTTACGTTATTTGAACAGTATTCAAGGCTGATTTACGGCAAAAGTGAGATTATTTCAGTTTTCAGGCTTGACTTGGATTTTTCAGTTGGATGCTATTCCCAAAAGAGAGTACAGCCTTCAGCAAAGGGTGGAGCTTCAGAAGGCGGTGGATGTTCTGAAAGTCAGCTTTGAGAAACAGGTAAGCTCAATAACATTCACAACTTTAAAAGTTTAATTCGGTTTAATGCCGTAGCCCTCTAACATAAACACAGCGCACACAAGGCCACAATTTTGTTGCTTGTTCTCTTGATGTCAGAACTTTTTTTTCTTTCTTGTCTGTTGCACCTTTTCTAAGTAAATGCCAAATTCTTTTGATACATGTTTTTCTATTTTCAAGCATTTTTTGGACAGCAAAAACAAGATTTTCCATTTCATTATTCTCCCATCCAATGTATTTTACTCATCTCAGACATCTTCCTGATGTTATAAGACTTATAGTCCACTTTATCCCATTTGGCTGTCACCCTTCAGTTGCAGTCAAATTGTGTTTGGGAGAATTCCTTTTTTTCTTTTTTTTGTGACTGAAAATGGCCCTTAATGTCCTCCATCCAGTTGTCAGCAGCTGAGGAGGAGAGCCAGAAGAAGCAGCAGTACGGGGTGATTCAGGAGCTGTTGAGTGAGTCCAACGGCCTCCGAGAAGAACTACATAACCTTAGATGTCTGACACATATCAAAGCGGAGGAGAGGGGTCGAAAGCACCGGGAGCTGCTCAGGGCCGAGGTCTAATACAAACACAGGCGCACACACAATGACACACACACACACACACACACACACACACACACACACACACACACACACACAGTCATGGTCACACAGGTAGATTCAGGTTTTGAAGTCATCATTTGATGTCGGAATGCATATTTCACACATTAATGCGTCAGAAGCATCAAACAGGGAATAACGTAGGTTTATATTTTAGGTTCTCTTGATGTGAGTGTGACAAAAATACAGTTCTGAAGAATGCAGATATCAGGGCTTTATTGCCCTTACAATTTTAGTATGATTTAAAACAGGCCTAATGCTGTGGTCCCGGACAGCAAGGGTATAATCCCTGAAAAGCCCCTCAATCTCCCCTGCCAGGCACAAGCAATTCCCCTGATTGAACTCCTCAAATCCAATGTGATTCATTAATAATCTCAAACGGTCCATATTGACTCAACCTAACTATTTCCATGAAGTCAACAGTCTGATCTAAGATCAGATCCCATAATGAGTCAATATAGAAGATAAATACAGTTAACTTGTTTTTCTGAACTCTGTTATTTCGGGGGTTTCTGAGACCGGATGTGGTCGTTTGTCAGAGCATCAATGATGACGGCACATTGTATGCTGTCAATCATCAATTTATTCCTCAACAGTAGGGGGTTTATCTCAAAACGACATTAAGTAGCAGTACTTACTGGGGTCTTTAACTCGGAATATGAAAGATATTAGCAGCTCTGGAAATCTGGTTCAAAGTGATGGAAATAAAAACAGACCTTGGTGCTTGGGGCATTTTACTGATGTGTTGAAGTTGGTAACTTACAAAGAGGTCAGGTATCTCTTTATCAAAAGTCATATACGCGTAGAATTAATCAATCATTATCAATCATTTTACATATATGAGATCAGAGCTGAATTTGTAATGAGGTAATTTAAAAAAATAAAGTCCTGTCCGAGTCTTGTGTTCGTAGGAGGAACTCCCCCTATTGAATGAATTATGAAATATACGAGCAAATTGTATATAAACAAAATAGATCTCCTCACGTCGATTCATAGGCACCTCGTTTGTGCTAAATCGGCGTGATTCCATAATATCCCCAACTTTTCAGGGAGATAATATTCAATTAACTTTCTAAAATAGGGGGCATTTTTTGCAATAATGACTGACAGCAAGGTGTCTTGAGTCTGGCTGGATCAGGTTTGAAAGCATCCGAATACATCAACCATTTAAAAAATGGCTGTAGTCTTGACCTGGAGAAGAGGCCATGTGAGGGAACCCAACCTTCATGGAGTGTTTCCAGCAACTCTGTAGTTGGTGGGGAGTCAGCAGTGACCCAACCCATACCCCTGTCCTCCAGGATTCCAGCTATTCTGTCCCTGCTTGCTGATTTAATACCATTACCCAACAATACACTCTATTTACCACACATTTACAGGGCAGATACCCAGTAAATAAATGATAAATAAGTATTCCTTCTGTATTTAACTAGGATGCTTATTACCAGCGGTAATTACTGAATACTAGCGTATATTTACTAAGTTAAAACATAATATTTCAGTTGTAGCTTATATGTATTTACTTTTTCTTTTATAAGTGATAATGCCCCAATAGTATAGTATAATTTAACTTGTATTCACTGGGTTAATATCCCGTTTTTCACCGGTAGTTTCTCTGTATTAACTTTTGTTACCTGTGGTAATTACTGTATTATACAATATTATTACTATATATTTACTGGGTAAATACCCATTTTTTGCATCTGTAGTTTCTCTATGAACACCTTTTATTACCTGTAGTAATTACCCTATAATGCAGTATTATTACCTCGCATCTACTGGTTGAATATATAGTTTTTCACTTGTAGTCTCTCTGTATTTACCTTGTTACCTGTGGTAAGGACCTTATAATACAATACTATTACCGTATATTTACTGGGTGAATACTTGGTTTTTCACCTTTATTTTCTCTATAAACACCGTTTTTTTACATGTGGTAATTACTCCATTTTACAATATTATAACAATATATTAAGACCTTTTGTTACCTGTGGTAATTACCCTATAATACAGTATTAATACCATGTATGTCCTGGGTAAATACCTTGTAATTATGGAACTGTAAAAGGAATGATTGCCCCCATTCTTATGACAAATAAGATAGTATACCTCGCTGCTATAGAAGCTGTCACTTTAACGTCTTCCTTGACGTTACTGTCTCCAATAATTTATCACCTCACGGAGTCTCTCATACCAAATAAGAAAGTATTGACAACCCAAATCTACAATAAGGTCGCCAAAGAATCAGCTGATATCAGCCGCTAAAAACCTGCAAACCGAGACAGTAATTTCAGCTTAAGTTTTTTATTGTTTCCTCTTTTTGCCTTCAGAGTGTCAGGAAAAAAAGTTGCAAAGGTATTGAAAAATTTACTGCCAAAAATCTGATTGAAAACAACTAGTCAGCGCACACACACACGCAGGCACACACACACACACACACACACACAAGCACACACACACACACACACACACACACACACACACACACACACACACACACACACACACACACACACGCACGCACGCACGCACACAGAAGTGATGATGCTGTATTTTAATCTGTCTAACTCCATCCACAGCAGCTGAAGCAGCACATCCAGCAGGAGATGCTGGAAAAAGACCTGATCATCATGGACCAGAACAAGCTAAACACTTTGCTGCAGCGCAGGTCTCACTGCTCTGTTCTCTCTCTGTGTTCGCTGTCAGCCACCTTTCATCAAATGTAGGGTTTTTGTCACGTCAAAAGGATTTGGGCTGCAGAGGCGCTACTAAGCCGTTAGTAGGTAGAATCAGGGGAGGCATAATCGCCTAATCCAGTCTCTCATGATGTGTTCACGAATGTTACTGTGGGATCATTTGAGTTTACTCTTGTCATGAGCACGAGTCTGCGAATAGCTGATAGCTGGAACCAAGTAGAACACATATTATCGGAACTCACCAGATAGTCCGGCTGTGATAAACTTCCATGTCCACTTTGACGTCTCACTGACTTCTAGACATTTGACATCAGAAGAATGTAAAAACTGATAGGGTTTTGCAAAAAAAAGAAAAAAACGTTTCAACGCCTCGCACTGTTCAAGGTTGATTTGTTGTCATTCAGAAACACGCTTTCACGTGAAGAGAACAAAATATGTACTCAGGTCCTAGCAGCGTAATACAGTGCCGTTGAGAAGTGCACTATAGATAAAAATAGAGAATAAAGGCTTAGATAGTAATCTAACATTCAAATAAAACCTCCTCTATAAGATGAAATAAAATAACAGATGAAAAGAAGAGAAGCAGTGTGTTTAAAGCTGCAGCAGCATATTGGTAGCAGCAGCTCATAGTTCACGGAGGTAGTGAGTTGCAGTTGAGTGTTCAGTTGGTGAGGTCTGAAGTTTACGAGTTTCACAGCCTCTGGATAGAAGCTGGACTTAAGCTTTGATATCCTGGCTTTGATGCTCCGCAGCCTTCGTCCTGAGGGGTGGGGGCCAAACGGTTAATTTGCCCTTCATTCAGCGTCAACATACCATCAGCACCACTGGGAAGCATTCAAGATCTATTCATGAGTGTTGTCATTTTTACAAGATGTTTTTCCGCATTTTTTCCTCCAAGAGGAATGGAATCCTTCTCCCAGAGGTCAGTCGGTGTTTATTGATGTTTAAGTGGTTTGTTTGCCTGCTCCGATCTGTGGAACAGCTGGGATCACAACAAATGTAGGCATCTGTACATGTTGTCAGGGTAGAAATCCATAATTTACTAATGGGTCACACTTCCATGTTCAGTCCCGGGCTAATACATCTGGCAGCACCCAGTGCAGTGGCATGTTTTCACAATGCATTCATTTAAGGGGGGAACCACAGACCACATTCTGATGTGTTGACTATGGAATCCATTCTAAAAACGGCACCTACACCTAATCAGTGTTTGATTAGGTGTAGGTGCCGTTATTAGTATCTTTTGCTCACGTACGACACCATCTAGGAGGTCTTGGAATCCAGCAGAAGTGTTTGACACTTGCTTATCAGTGTTTCCCCCCCGTTTAGATTATCACAGTACTCTAAGCTGTGCCACATGATCATGGAAGAGAAGAATAAGTACGTCAAGCTGAAGCAGATCGCCTCGCAGACGATCCGTGAGCTGACGGAGCGGGTGACGCTGCAGGAAAATGAGACGGAGATCCAACGCACAATTTTTATCAACAAGGACAGGTGGGCATTGGTGTGCTTTAGAGGGAGAGTGGAGGATGTCGATGAAGTTTTGATGCCCAATTAATAATAATATGCAGCTGTATGCCCGATCTCCAGCACGTTTACATGTGCTGGACTTTTCCAGCACATGAACAAACCATGTACCTTCCATGCAAAAGGAAACCACGATATAAATTTCACAAATACATTTTTAATTCCATAACACATTTGCCACTTGAGGCTTACTTCCTTTTACCAACAGGTGTCACTCTCAGTGATATTGTAATGTGGGCTCCTTCGGGGCATAACTCTTACTCAGCCTGTGAAGTCGGGGACAGATTGGACAATGGAAAGGGATGAGCACAGTTATGTGAACTCGTGTATCATGGCAACAGATCAAAACTCGCCACCGATCAATGGCCACGCATTTCAAGTTATGGAAACAACTTTGATAGCTTTTGATCCTCAATGCATCAAGATTATTTTAAACAAATTTCTTGTTGATTGGATCAAATCTCGAGGATGAGTATTTCAAGTACCACACTTCAAGATCTCCCCAAAAATTATGCCGATATTTAAAACGGCGGAGTTCTGCTCTACTTTAGGTTATCTCTCCAAGAGGCTTTTTTGTGCTTCATAGTAAGATACATATGTGGACAAAGTTTCATAAATCTAGGTGAAAGACACTGCAGGGGCTGCTTTTAAGAATTATTACAGGGCGAAGCTGTTGAGCCATTTAGCGATGACTCTTCCTCAAACCCATATCCGGTTGCTCGGTTCATTTACGTCTACATTTGTATCAACTTTCATTAATGTTTGTGCATGTCTAAAAGCTCAATAGAAACTTACTGTTTCTCCGAAGTTTACTGCACAGCACAAACTGGTTTAAAATTTCTATTCTTCATAACAATTTGTTGTGGCATATCATAAATTTGAATTCTGTGGAGTTAAGGGGCTATTAGACATAAAGTGTGAAACATATAATTTACTGTTCCTATTAGGAGGCCCTATGACAACTGCTGATTTTCTTAATTCCGATATCATCAGGGTGGGAATTTTATCCAACTTGTGAAGTTTGGGGCAGATCAGGCTGTACAGTGGAGTTATGGCAATTTCGTGTTTTATGGCAAGACGCCAATATTCACCGCTATATAAAGTCCAGGCGTTTCTTCAAACACCCAAGCTTTTATTCTCTTTTCATTGTTACAGACTTAACATTTTAATCAACAAATTGAAGTTGATCATATTAAAACTCTTTGGGGAGATAGTAAGTAGTAAAAAAATCAAGACCTGAGAATGGCAAAAAACACCCAAACTTCTTCCTGTTACGGTTTTATATCATCGTTCCAAGTGACATAAACATACCTGTGTACCAAATTTCACAATTCTAGGTGAAATGGGGTCCAGGTGTGTCATTCTGGGTGGCGACGTGGCGCATAATGCCCTGCCTTTTGTTGGGACCCATAATGTATTTAAGTTTCCTCTCCAGCTAAAACAAATCCACCAAATTTCATGAGTTGTCAAGCACAATGAAGCACCCAATAAGGTAATTCATTTTTTGCAGAAAACTAATGAATCGAAATGAAAACTCATTGCATTAGGTTCCTTGCACTTTCAAGCATTAAAGTCCTAATTATAATGCATAAAAGAAAGAATTTACATTTTGTGATAAAATATTATAATACCATTGCAACAAAAGCTTCCAGTGTAAGAGGGAAAAGCTGTTATCTGTTAAGACTGCATTGTTATCACTTGACTTTTCCTGATGAGTGCATTTGTTAGCAATCATCAACATATTTGTGATTCTCTGCTTTCCAGATTAGTCACCAAGGCTCGCATGAAGCTCTCTAACAGCTCCAAAATGAGGGACAGACTGAACAATGAGATCTCAAAGGTTCAAAGACACACACACACACAATCAAAAAACAAAATGTGCACCGTAAGCTCTAATTGTTTAAGTTATAAGGAATGATTTAATTCGGGGAGCACAGAAATTAGCAGAGGTTCCAGGTCTCAGCTGCCGTTGAGTTGTTTTTAAATGAGGTCACAGCTTCTAAGCATGTGGCAAGCAAATGTCATTTGTGTTGTTTGAGGTTCACTTTTTTTTTCTTCAGAACACGCTAAACACATTTTTCTGAATTTGGGAATGCCCACCTGCATGTAGATCAGATCAAAAGTGTCCGTAAATTAATACTTACTGCTATCCTTCTTGCTATTAAAGATTTCCCACCTTTTTTTTTTTGTAATCTTTTAGGTTGCCGGGAAGCACCGTCAGATCTCCCAGGAGTGTGAGGACAACAAACTGGAGTTGATGAAATTGACACAAAGGATCAACCTTCAGGAGGAAGCCCTGATGGAAATAAACAAGGATCATGAAACAGCGGTGCAGCGCCGCAATTCTCTGTATGTTCCTGCAGCGGAGATCGCATCACGTCGCCTGAAGGTGGCTAGAGGAACCAACTGCATGCTTATGTTTGTCGCCCACAGTGGCATCCAGCTCCTGGAACACGAGGAGGTGGTACTGAACCACAGCGAAAAGGTGAACACTCAGGAGGCGGCCATCGCTAATAGCAATATGGCGCTGGAGACCCTGGAGAAGGAGACGAGAGACCTGCAAATGGTGATCAGTGAGGAGAAAAGGCAGATTGACCTGAAGAAGAAGGAGGTGCCCCTGAAGTCAAAGCTGGACGAAGAGATTACCACGCTGCAGATAGAGGTGGGAGACGCATATTGAAATAAACCCAACCCGACTTTAGCAGTCTTTCTGTGACTTCCTCATCATCTGCCCGTTTTTCACAATCTGCAAAAACAAAGTAATTAAATCCACTGAAAATTCCAAACTAAGAACTGATTACTTTGTGTCTGTGTGTGCTTAAAAGACGTAGAGGATGAGTAATGGATATAATTCATGGAAATCATTCATTAAAATCTCTTTCTACTTCGTGAGCAGCATCACAATGCCCACTTCTGCTTTCCCTCCTGCTCTTTTTTATCTTCTCCTTTCAAAAAAGAAATGACATTACAGTAAAGTGTTGGTGAACTGAAGCCTGTGTTCTTTTTTGTGATAGCTGAAACCTTCTCCAGATTCTTGTGTTATTGTTTTCTGTATCATCTCACAGTTGCTCTTACAGTATGTGGCCTTTCTCATTTACTCACTGATCAGTACTGATTCTTACCTGCACAGTATAAAGTATTCCAGTTTTTCCCACAGAATTCAGAGAGGCTGTAGGGGGTGAACCCCTGACCTTTCTCTCTCTCTCTCTCTCTCTCTCTCTCTCTCTCTCTCTCTCTCTATATATATATATATATATATATATATATATATATATATATATATCAAAGCAGAAGAGTGGCTCGTTAAGTGTCTTTGATGAGCTCTCTTTGCCCGCTGTCCCGCGGCCGTAATTTTATTGATACTATGTCACCACTACGAGCTGGTTGCTCTACGCAACTGCACAGTCTGTGTGTAGGAAGGAGCAGGAGTTTAATGTTTGAAAATATATTCAGTTTTGAAATGGTGGTGGGCCGCCAAAGCCTAAAGATTTAGTGGGAAACACGGATTTTCTATATTTGCCGGGGGTTCAGTCACAATTTGACCCGGACTACATTGTGAAGTGGGCAAGCTTACTGGATTCATAATCCTATCTGGAATCACTTAAACCTGTCAAGTCTTCTTTGTGTGACTGAATGTTAGAAGTTACATTACAAAGATGGATTTACATTGGAATCTCCTGGCAAAGTGTGTGTGTGTGTGTGTGTGTGTGTGTGTGTGTGTGTTTTCATGAATGTCCAATCCAGAATCTTTATTCAAGATAGATGCAGGCCCTTGTCCAGCTACGATGTGTGTGGGTTTCATCCGTCCTTTATGTGATTGACGCATTGCCATCGGAGACAACTCATAGAGTCTTGCACTGCTCCTATGTTGAAACTAGGACAGTATTGTCCTGCCCCGACATCAAGGGTATATCCACTGATAGAAGTCCTCAAATTAAATTAAAAGTTAGTAAATTCAGAGTTTTTTTTCTTCAGAAAGCTCCCCCTAGTGAGTACAATGTGAACTAGGACGGTAAAAATGATATATACAAAATAAAACTTCAGTCGATTCATATGCACCAAATGTTGAGCTGTTATGGCCTGATAACTTTTGGAGATAGAGCTTTCCCCTAGTGGCAGAACTGACCTCTCTCAAAATCAATCCAGTTGTTCTGCACACTAAGGCAAATGTTATTATGTTATTTGTGTGAAATCCCCTGAAATAAAGAATAGTTACAAAAGGAGGAGCCTTTTCCAGATGGTTGGCCATGTTTTCAAACTGCCACTGTAGATGGTGGCAAGACAAGGACATTCATTCATTTTAAAAACTGAATAATGTCGCCCTATGGGTCACAGCAGAGCAGCCATCACAGCATTACATTACTATTCAAATAAGTCAGCATCATCACATGTGAACTGAAGCAACGGAGCTTACCATCTGGTTTGTCATGGGGATTGGCCTTACATGACATCAGCCAGCCGGGACTGGTCGCTAACTGGAGATCTGGAGGACAAGGGTAGTGATGTGGGAACCACTGCCAATCCGGCAACTGCTGAGAGTTGGGCTGATAATCGTAGAAACACTCCGTGACGTTTTAATGCCCACCACAAGACCTCTTCTTCTTTACACACGTACATTTACATTTTACATGATTATCTGATGTGTACAAGCCTTTTAAGAATACTCCCAAATCACCATATACATTGTGATATACATACAGTATATTCATCTCTAGTATAATATAGTAGGATTTCTCTTTAATATAATGAATAAATTAAATGCTTATATTCTACTTTGAAATAAATATCAGTGGATATTTGAATTAGACCCTATGCTAAATGAAATATGACTAATGCAGATGGACTGGCCCCGTGCACAGGACGGTGGAGCAGCCAAATTCAGAATTTTAAACGTAAAAACAATTGCAATTTTTGAGAGTGCCTTTATTATTTTAATCAGGATAAACAGGAAGTAAAGATGAATGTTTATCACAAAAGCTTTTAAGTCTTAATTAGTCGTACAGAAAGTCTTAGTGATAATTAATTGTGATAAACACAAGGTATATCCTTTGTTGGAGTATGGATACTAGTGTAGGTGGTGGTGGCTGATGACTCTGCTGAGAATTAGGTTGAAATATCTGCTTATGACTGGGTGGAGATGGGGAGATGGAGGTCTGGCAAACAAGCAGCGTGAAAGTAATAGATGAACGGAGAGCGAGTCATATTTTCATATGTGCACAAAGAGTGCACAAAGAGATAGTCTTCTTGAGGCAACCTTTTATAGAGATTTTGTGTGCCTCCCCAGCAAGATACCTTTTTCCCACTCATCGAAAATCAGTTTACAGACTTTATCTCCAAACTCCTTGTTTGCTTAAACGACTGCTTGACTTTTCTGAGGTTTCAACAGAGACAGAAACTCAGACACAAAGAAGGAAGATGAGCTAAACCAAGAGGTAGAAGACACACACACACACACACACACACACACAAACACTCACACCCACGTACACACACACACGCACGCATACACACACACTCTCACACACACACGCACACAGACAGACAGACACACACACACAGACACACTGAGTTTCCCTGCCGGTGGCTGTGTCGTGGGATTGGGCGTGCTGCTGCTGCGGATAAGAGTGACTTGTTTTGACTTGTTGTTGGATTAGACTTTTCTCATCTGAGACTTTTTGCTCCATTGGATCAACACAGTGTTGGAACAGACATCACCATGTGCTGCTTCTTTTTTTGAATCGCTCCTTTCTTGAGAAGGTGCTGGAGTTGCACTTCCTGCACCTTCTTCACCTCTTTCCTCTTCTCTTAACAACCTCTGTCACAGATAATTGCTTTCATGCAATTATCTGTGACAGAAGAGCAGCAGCAGGAGTGAAGGAAACAGTTTCCAAGATGGTGTTGACAGTAGCTCTGCTGGATGGTTTAGAGACGGTGGTTCTGACCAGAAGACAGGAGGCAGAGCTGAAGATTTTCAGATGTTTTCTGGAAGTGAGGAGGACAGACATGATTAGAAAGGAGCACATCAGAGGGACAGACCAGGTCAGATCTCTTGGAGACAAAGTCAGAGAGTCCAGATTGAGATGGTTTGGATGCACCAAATTCAGATAACGGACATTGCAAACGTTGTACCTGCTAAACATCAATATTGATATTGTTATTGTTAGCAAGTTGAGTATAGCATTAATGCACTGCTGTGGTAAAACGCGTCCTGATTCAGCTGCTCATGCGGCTGAATCAGGACGCGTTTTACCACACATAAGTTCATTTCTTGCAAAATAGTTTTTCTTGGAACCTGTTTGGACTTGGTTTTAGTTTTGGGCGATCGGAACACAAGTGGGCGGCGCACATCACCGCTCACACCTGTGTCTATCACGTCACATCCCGTCTCCAAATGTGTCCAGCCGATGTTCAGATTTCACTAGTTAGAAGACACCTCAGTCAAGCGCCAGATTTGTTTAGCCAGCTAGTACGGGCTACCTAACAACTTAAAAATAACAATATACATGTACGGACTATACCAACTGTTCAGACTGACAGGACAAAGTCATTTGCGTCTTGGTTGTCGTTTCCACGTATTTAGTGACATGTCTTGCCGTCCACTTGTGATCCAAATACCCAAAACCCTTTTTTTTTGTGCTGGTTTCCTTTTAATTATTTACATTTCTTTTTTTGTTCTTACTCATTTTAGCTCACATCATCTCTTACAGTAATTTAGCATTTTATGTCATTCTCTTATACATTAAATTATCTACTATTATTACTATCTCTTATCTACTGTACAGAGATTTTATAATGATCTTTCTATTTTTTTAGTTTTGATCCTTTGCAGGGTTGGATCTTGACAAATGCTCTTGGGGTGGCATTGTATATAATATTTTGATATATATGGATAGATGTATAATATTCTTACGGCGAAAATCCTATTTTAATGCTTAATTTAATTAAAATGTAATTAGTGTGTGCATTAGCATTTTTTTTGTGTGTGTGTGTATTTTGCATGTTCGTGTGTGTCTGTGTGAATGTGCTTGTATTTGCATTTTGATCTGTGTGTGTGTTTGTGTATGTTGGTGTATTGGTGTGTTGGTCCGTATGTGTGTATATGTGTGTTTGTAAGTGAGTGTATTTGTATGTTGGTGTGTGTGTCATGTTTGTTTTTGTGTGTGTGTGTGTGTGTTTGTGTGTATGTTAATGTGTATGTGTATTTTTGTGTACGTGTGTGTATTTGTATATTATTTTGTGAGTCTGTGTGTCCTTATGTCTTTAATCTGTAACTGGGGAGAAAATTAGAGTTCAGGGTCTTACCCAAAGACCCAATCACCTTTAGACCGCAGGAGCACTACATGGGGATGAAACTACCGACATTCACACATAATCACCATTAAAATGTCACACCACCGTCTTGTCTCACGGCCTGGCGTCCATTACTTCATGACGGATGTCCGATTTAAGCTTCGGTTCATCCTCTGCTGCCTGCTCAGAGGAAGAACCCCCCAGACAAGCCTATTAAGCCTTTACCGCGTTTATCCAGAACATCAAGTCATGTAAAATGTCTTGTAGATGCTTAGTCTCACTGGATGCACATGAATCCACTGGAGCTTTTCTCACAATCAACAGTTACATCTCCGATTAGTTCCATCCATCCATCCGTGTCTTCGTCTGTCCACTCATTCCCCAGCCATCTCTGGCCTCAGTGTGTAAATAGCAAATCATTTTCTAAACTGCTGTTATTCCCCTCGCACAGCCGTCAATCTCCCCCTGCCCCGAGTAAAAAAAAAAATTAAATAAATCACAGTGGTCTCTCTTATAGCGGGAGGCTTGCCAGCTCGCTTCGTCTTCCGACATTCTTTTTTTTTTCTATGAGAATTCAATCTCCATGCCGCCGTGTGGATGCCGATTTATTATATCTATCCTGCATTTGTATTCATCTGTGACCAGTTTATCTGTTCATTGCAGAAGGCCCCCCCCTGCCTTTGATGGCAAATTCTGACAAAGACAGATCGGGCCATCTGTGCGACTATTGAAGTTCAATATACTCGGAGGCTTTCAATTGCTCCGAAGAATTTTAATTGCAGCAAAATAAACTGAGGTTGGTGACGGATTTTGAATTTACAGCTTGTTTATGGTTTTGTGGCACGTCACCGTCTCGAGCACATGCAGGTGGAGCCGTGTATTTTTTTGTGAGCTGTGGTGACATTGAAATGTTGTTCGACTGTCCTCCGATGAAGTGCTGTATTGTCTCTATATGAGGTCTCAGGCAGCCGTAACATTACGAACAGACAGGCTGGGATGTATTTATAGAACACACTCACACAGTCAATAATGGAGAAGGATTCATAACAGGGTGGGGCTGACATGCTGCCCCGTCTCTATGGTGTTGAGTCATATTGTTAGTCTGTCCCTCTCTTAAATCTTTGTCCAGCCTGTCTGGAACTTATTACCACAGGGAAATCTGTCGTTTTTTGGTGCAAGCAAATGTGTCATTGTATGAAAGTCAGGTAAAAAGTAATGGTGCAACACTGTATATAATAATGGCAGATATGACTGTGACAACATTGCACGGTGTTTGATTTTCCACTCTACAAATGCCTGAAGGTCACTCCGTAACCCCCCTTCTAAAGTCTGATTTATCTTCACGGCTCCGACTAAATGCCAAAGAATTCTCCAGCTCAGACGAAACAAGCAAAATACAAAGTTTGGTCGTATCCCAAATGTCATCACCGTAGTCTAACACCAGTCCAGTGATTGATATAATGTGATCTCAAGAATCCGTCAGCAGGTTACTCCTGCGATTTCATTATAGAAGGCATAAAATCTTGTTTAGTGAATCTTAAACCTCGTATGCAGTCGGTGATTACTTGTAAGGTCATGTGTGGCCTCTGCAGCAATTTTAAGGTCCATTGAGGCCAGATTGAGCCTGAGTTCATCCAAAAAAAGGATATTCATGCAGGTGACTCTTATATTTACCTACCCCCAAAAAAGAAACGATGGCTCTAAACCAGGGGTACTCAAATACAAATTTTAAAGGTCCACAAAATTTTTTTCAATGAGTCAAAGGTCCATTAGTCATAGTCGGTCAAGCCACGAGCCATAATACTGTTATATTCAAAGCAAAAAATTCCTTTTCATTCAAAACAACAACAAAAATACATACTGAAATGAAATAAAATTCCATTTCCATTTTGACATCAATTCAAATAAATACTCAAATAAGACAATACCCTCCATAGAATGCTTTAGTAAACAAATATATCAATATCTCAGGAATCAAAGTGCAAAGAAAAATTAGTTTTTGTGTCAAACACTGCTGCTTAATGAGAGAAAAGGCATCTTGTGCTTACCCAACACCCACGCCACTCTGAGTGAGCAATCTGTTGCTTTTTGGTGTCATTGTAGTGTGTGTGTTTTGCTTTGGTCAGCACATGTAAGCACTTAAACCTTTCTAAATTGTAATGTCGGTCGCCTGTTTACATGACCTGCGATCTTCTCCGACCCGGTGTTTAAATGCATCGACTCATCTAATCGGAAACGCTTTCATATATGCGCAGACAATCCACATTCCCATTCATAAGGTGGCGATAATGCTTCGGTGTGTGTGCCGCCGACCGCCAACAGACGCCCAGAAGAAGAATATGACAAAGAGGGCACGAAAAGAAGTGACTTTTCGCCAATCTAACCGTCCAAATATGTTTAAATATTTCAATGTTGTAATGAACACTCCTGTCTGCAACTCTCCGATGCAGACCGGTACTGTTTTGAGGTCGGCGTATTTAAAATGCGTTGTTGCGCTTAAAAAAACGTAGCTTTCCGAAAGGATTTTGACTACCTCCTTGCAAAGGGATGAAATCTAATACGGAAATGTTCTTTCCATTTGGAATGGGGTGTTTACATGCAGCATTTTCTTTCCCATTAGACGTCTTTTCCGAATCTAATAGGAATTAGGGTGTCCTTGTAAACCCACCTGTCACACGCTCAGCTCAGGGTCCGCAGATAGGCAGCTCGCGGGCCGAATGTGGTCGCCTATTGACGCCCGCTGCTCTAAACTTTTAAATATTAATGAAAGGAAAAATGAAGTCATGGTGTTCTGGTGATGCCTCTTTATGGACCTTGGCTGGACTTTGCACAACAATTTTAAACTTCATACCAAATAAACTCTTTTAGTGAAGCTGAAGACCATTTTATTGTTAAATGATTTTCTAAAGCTTATATATGCTTTTGTCACAATCTGTCTAGACTACTGCAATGCACTTAACATCTCCCGTCTGCAGCAGGTCCAGATGGACTGTGCTGCCCCTTTGGCCAACTCTGCTATTATTGAATATAAAGATATGTTGAGTTATGTTCTTTTTTATTTATCATAATGGTCGTTAGTGTCTCCAATCAGACCGGACTCCGCTTTAGGCTGCACCATCGCTCAAAATAAAACTTTTATTTTTCTCCAGAGCGACATTACTTCACTTTAACTCTACCCAGTATGACCTTACCGGCTGTCAAACATTTATACAAAAGCTGACTTAAAATGCTTAGTCTATATCTAATTTAAATTTTATTACTCATTTGGGAGCTATGGAAAGTTCCGTTAATCTCCTCTGATTGCATGTTCTGCTAATTAACCGTACATAACCTTATTATGATTATGGTTTTACGGCTGTTTTACTCTGCTGACCTTTTTGCTTTACTGATCACTCCCTGGGCCTTTTATCCCCATTAATTCGGATTTACTGCATCATTTTGGGGAGGGCGGCGTATAATCAGGTCTTTATTTGTGTTTATTATTATATTGTTAAAGAACGCGTTGTGCCATCCAATATGGGAGTGTGTACGCCGTAACGTTAAGCAAGTAACTAAACAGAAATTATGCAAATCCTGTCCTGCATGGATGTTGTTGCATAGACGGTAAGAAAAGAGCAGCTATTCTTTATGACAATCAGGGGAGGAGAGGGGAGAGGGGAGAGGGGACAGGGGACAGGGGACAGGTGGGCGGGCCGAAAAAGAACTCCGATACCGAGGCAAAGACAAACGCGAGCGCACAGCGACAGAAAGAGTATAAAAACGTAACGAGGGAACGCTCAGCAGTGAGAGGTGATTGATTGACAGGACGAGAGAGACGGATGGTGATGGAGGCAGTCCGTATCCTGGAGACGGAGAGTCACAGAGACGCTCTCATCCCATCCATCATGTTGTGTTGAGATGGCCGCCGGTTGTGCTGAGATGGTACCTGTGAGGAGGGAACGCAGATGATTTACAGACTCTGACGATAGAGTTTAACTTCTCAGACCGTCTAAAATGTTCTTCTTCATTCAAAGCTTTGAAACACATTAGAGCTGCTGAGACCAGTTTCCTCGTTACTTACTGTTCATTCTTATACTGTTACATAACACTTTTGTTGTTAAACAAACGCCAACTATTAATTATTCTGAATTTTAATTTTCGAAAAGATTAGATTTAACGGGGTTTTTTTTTCTGGGTGACATGTAGAGAATAGTAATGGTAGCCATAAATGTTTGGTTATTATATTATGTGGTTTTTATTTAATATTCACTTTTAACTCTTAAGTGTTTGAATGTTCCTCAAATATTCAAGATTCAAGAGGTTTATTGTCGTAAACAAAGTGAAGAAAACATAGCGTTTATTTACACAGTGTAATGATATGCTTACTTTGCCTGGCTACTTTCACACAAGAGAATAATAAAGATTGAAATAAAAACAACAATTCAAGGCAGAGAAAGAAATGACAAACCTGAGTTTAAAAAAGAATTAAAAAGAAAGTAAGTGCTTTTGCTTATGAAAATAATACAACAGTCCTGAATGAAGTTAAGGTGCACCGTCATATAAATATTTATTTTACATATTCGTTGCTTGCAGGGGTGGAATCTAAAGCAAAGTGTTGCTTAAAACAAGGGCAAATGTAAGATATTACAAGATGAATTCAATTACATTTAAACATTTTCACTGGAAAAAAAAATCAAAATCATGACTCGTCGCTATGACTGATGTAAGTGGTGTTTTTGATGAAGCATTTACTGTGTGCTCAGTTACTACAAAGTTTGTAAATTCACTTAAACTGCAACAGGTCAAAGTAGGGGGCGCCCTCCTTGCGTCAGCATCAAGGTTTCTGCCTGGACAGTTTGTCGCAGTCACTGGTGGAGTTTTCACTCGTGTTGGAATAACTGGGACTCTGTAGAAAAACAGGGAACGGTCTGGTACCTTGAGATAAAGAGGCGTTGGTGATTATGGGCTTGTCGGTGGTGAGGAAGATGTGGAATTAAGTTCTTATATTTTAATTAATGGTTGAAGACAAGACCATATCAGTCCAATATGGTCTTTGGTCCCTGGCTGTGATTTATACAGTCTAGCGACTTATGATGCTGTGAAGTGAGTTGGTTGGTGACAGTTGTTAAGTATGGCATGAAGGCAATAGTGTGTCCTGTGTTTCCTATTCATTTGGTCCTCAAATGTCTTCGGTCCTGAGAAATGCAAATCTGGTGGCCTCAAGCTAGCAGTCTTCCATAGCTGTGTTCAAAAGTGTTATAAGCATTTGCCTCTGCATTATCATGTAGTGCCTGACACGAAAGCTTACATTTTCCGTGCATTAGTCCCTTTGAACTGTGGTGTCCCCCAGGGCTGCATCCTCCGTCCCTTACCGTTTGTCATATACAGTACATGATGCTACTGAGTCATATTATGAACAAACACAGAATCCAGTAGAGTCGTTACGCCGCTGATACACAGATCTATGTCCCATTTCAATTATAATTTAAATCGTCTTTCTTCCCGTCTGTCTGAGATAAAGAGATAACTTTATTTACTTAGTTTGAAAACTAAATGAAAATGAGTCATGAATTATTCACTTCACTTCCCCAAAATCCATTCTATTTTACAGAAATATCTCGGATTCCTGTCCTTAAATGTCAAACCTGCAGCCAGAAACCTGGCTTTGATGTCTGATAGTGACCTTTCTTCTGAAAAAATAAATGACCAACACTGTAAATATTGCTTTTATCAATTAAGATCCTGAGTCATTAAGTCCTTCCTTTGTCGCTCTGGTCATCCACGCCTTCATTTCGTGTCGTCTGGATTACTGTAATTCAATCCATTCATGGTAAGAGGCCGGCAAAGACTTTCCCGTCTCCAGCTTGAAGCAATGAGCTGCTCCGCCCCTATGAATCTCGGCGGAGTCTCAGGTCATCGGACACAGCTTTTCCTGAGTCCCGCCCTCCGGACTAAAGGTGAGCGGTCTGTCTGGGTCAGGGCCCCTCCCTGAGGCTGCAGAATCAACTACCTCCGTTAAAACACATCTTTTCAAGAAAGCCGGAAAAACACATCTCGTTGCCAGATGTTCTCATTTGGTTTTTAATATTATTACGATTTATGATGATAATTTTATCCTGCTACTTTGTTTCTGAAAAGAGCTATAGAAATAAAGTTTATGATAATGGTTTTCACAAAAATAGTTTGATTTGAAAAATAAATATTTTACTATTATATTATAGTTTGATGCTGCTCATTTGCACGTTCAGCTAGAAATTTTATTATTTTTCATGTGCTGCTTTCTTTCTTCATCTTTTATAAACAAACTAAATATGCATTCGACTCCCCGCACCATTATTCTCTGCGAGCCTGCAGATAACCCCGGTCCCTGTTGGTCAGCCCCAATTTCTCTTTGACTCTATCTCCTGTCTTCTTCTAATTCGCTCTTCATCGCCAGCTTTCATATCCGATCTCGCCCTCCTCCCAGCTGTGGCCTCCATGCTGTCGCTGGTTTGCCTTATCTTCCTCCATCTTCCTCGGCCTTTTATCGGCCTCTCCGTACATCTGTCGCTCTCTCATCTCGTCTCTGCCTCTCGGCCTTCGAACTGCTTACTGTCAGTTTTGTCAGCCTCACAACTTTTCAAACAAGCGTTTTAATCACACGCCTGCCTCACCATGAAGATAAGTCATGTGACGTTCAGGGAGAAGTGTCTTCTTGAGGGGCTGAACATTCGAGTGTCTTTAATCAGGCTATCTGTTTGTACAAGAGAGGCTTCAGTCGTTCCACCCATGGAGGGATTAAAAATAGGGAACATCACTTTCTTCCATGCTGCCTTTCACGCCTAAATCGTGAAACTCTCATATTAGGTATGGGCACATAAATACACACTCACTCTGAGGCTGAGTGGAGAAACGCTGTCGTTTCATAAGCCAGGTCATGCATGGTTAGACCTCCTGCGTATAACATTTTCCAAACCTTTTTCCCCTCTTCATCTTTTTCTGTCCATCCAACCACTCTCCCTCCCTCTCCAGTCGTCCTTTTATGCCTCCTGACTGCCATGGGTCGGGATCACGGTGACCTTTCAAAACTTAAGCCTCTTTACAATGTGTAGCTTCAGGTGAATTTCATCCCCCTTCATGATGAAGCTGTCAATCACTCACTGTTGGATTCTTGGTTGGTTGAATTGTTAACTTGCTGGTTAATTGGTTAGTTAACTGGCTGGTTATTTGGTTGGTTAACTGGTTATTTGGTTGGCTAGCTGGTTGCTTGGTTATTTGGGGAGTAGGTTGTCCGGGAGGCTAGCTGCTTGCTTGGTTATATGGTTGGTTGGTCAGCTGGTCAGCTGGTCCCGTGGTTAGGTGGTTGCTTGGTCATTTGGTTGGTTGGGTAGCTAGGTGGTTAGTTGGTTAACTGGCTGGTTATTTGGTTGGTTAACTGGTTATATAGTGATTTGTTTATTTGTTTGGCTAGTTAGTTGCTTGGTTTATAGCTTGGTTAACTGGTTATTTGGTTAGTTAGCTGGTTGCTTGGTGATTTAGTTGGTTAGTTTGTTGCTTGGTAATTTGGTTGTTTGGTTAACTGATTGCTTGTTATTTGTTTGGTTAGCTGGTTATTTGGATGGTTAGCCGGTTGTTTGGTAGGCTGGTTAGTTCACTGGTTGTTAGGTGCACTTGTTGGTTGTTTGTTTGTGATTTTTTTTAATATATTCGTTCATCTGCTCTGTTTTCCTCTTCTCTATTTTTTGTTTATTTCCCTTTTTATGGTCAGCTTTAGTTTCATGCTTTTTCATTTTTAGTTAGCGAGTAAGGAGCCATTGTGCGTCTGCTGTGACTGCTGTACTTTGTATAACTGCCCATTTCCATCCAAAGTGCAGACACAGGTTAAGAGGTCTGTTGTCTGCTTATTCATCTTTGCCTCCACAATCTATATTTCCAACAGAGGAGGGAGGAAAGTCTGAAGTCAGAAAGTCTTTAGTAATTAGAGTCTTTTGGGAGATTGCAATCAGAAAGAATCTGCCCCGAGCAGCAGCAAGATAAATCCCCCCCACGGATTCCTAAAGGCCTGAATGTGCAGAGGAATTGTCTCGCTGACTGAACATTCGTTAGAGCTTCATTAAATCGCGGATAATAGAACCAAATTCCTTTTACATGAAACTGACTGACCAGGTGAAGCTGGAAGAAGATCTTATGAGCCCCGATCCTTTTCACGGTGGTGAAGTTTTTCAGCGATGCAATCGATTAGAGGCACCTCCACCAAGGAGTTGATTGGTTGTTTGGTGAATTGGTTGGTTGATTTATTGGTTGATTGATTGGTTGTTCGGTTGGCTGGTTGATTGGTTGGTTGATTGGTTGGCTGGTTGGTTGCTTGGTAGATTGATTTGTTGAATGGTTGTTTGGTTTGTTGACTGGTTGGTTGGTTGCTCAACTGGTTGTTTGTGAGTTGCTTGGTAGATGTTTTAGGTGGTTGCTTTTTTAGTTGGTTGATTGTTTAATTGGTTGGCTCTTTGGTTTGTAGTTTGGTTTGTTGTTGAGTTGGTGTTTAGTTTTCTTGGATTTTGGTTGATTGGTTAGTTGGATGTTTGTTGGTTGCTTGTTTGGAATAGTTGATTGGTTTTTTACTTCTTTGGCTGTTTAACTAGTTGGTTGGGGGTTTTGTTTTGTTGGTTGATTGGGTGTTTGTTTGGTTGCCTGTTTAGTTGGTTGATTGCTTGTTTGGTTGTTTAATTAGTTGATGTTTGGTTGGTTGTTGGGTTGATTATTTGTTTGATTGGTTGTGGGGTCATTTGGTATTTTGTTGGTTTGTTGGTTGGATGTTTTGTTGGTTGTTGGTTTAGTTGGTTGATTGCTTATTTGGTTGTTTAATTAGTTAATTGTTGGGGGGTTGTTGGTTTGGGTGGTTTGCTATAAAGCTGGAACTACAGTATATATCGTATATGATATACTGTACTATGCTTTAGCTGTAAGCCTCCAAGCAATGACAGAGTGCATCCATCTAAAAGTTTGAATTGACTTCAGATTCTGACTGAACTCAGCTCTCACCTCAGACTCCAGTTATCTCCATTCTTCCTCCTCTCTGTAAATTTGTGGAATAAAGTACATTTTCCCTCCAGCCAGCTGTCGATATCATAGCACATAAGCATCTGACAGCGGAGGTCGACATCTCCCCGGCTTGCCGCTGCCGACAGCTTGATAAGCGGGCGTGAAGATAAATGCACTTTATTCCAAAAAGTTTCTAAAATAACCTTTTAGCTCTCCTCCCGCTGCTAAGTGGCTCCGGATCAAAGGAGATTCTGATGGGACTCTGTGTGCTTATTCATCCAGAAGGTACTGGCTAGAGTACTCCAGAAGGCTGTGCACCTGATCTCTATTCTCGCTCTTCCCTTTCTCAAATGTCTCTTTCAGGAGAGACATTTGTTTTGCCTCATTTCCCTCATGAAAATTTACTTTTTTACGTATTTCTGACACTAGGGGGATTTTACTCTCCAAAGGTTTTTTTGCCGTAATTTCTCAACCGATTATGCACCAAATTTTGACTGACCGGACCTTCCGGTCTTGCTTTTATCTTATTATACTCTAATAGTTCATATATTCTTAATAGCGGGAGCTTTTAGTCCACATTTTGTGCATATGAATCGACTCGAGGACAAATCTAACTTCTATGTATCATATTTCACTATTTGGGGGGGACCTTTTTTTCAATGAAATATAGTGTGTACATAACTTTACATTTTATTTGAGGAGTTCAATAAGGGGTGTTGCTTGTACAATGCACGGGATTTAGGACTTTTCGTGTATATACCCTTGCTGGTGGGAATGACAGCACAGGCCTAGATTCCTGAAAATGCATTTCCGACTTTTTGCCATTTAAATCCTGCGTTCTTTTTTTTTTTGCATAGTCCAGCCAAAAACCTCTCATTCCCCAGCTGTAACCCCAGTCTTGGCCAAAGACCTAAATCTGAAATGCCTGCGCTGTCACCTCACTTCATTTTAACGTCGTCTCCTGGCCTCTTGCCTGATTTTAACTTGCTCTCTTCATGCTTTTCCTGCGTATCCTCACCTCCCCTTCTCTGGTTCCGTCTTCAGGTGTAACAGAATTTCAATAAACAGTCTTTTAGTGCGATCCTGTGGTAATTTAAATGTTTCTTTATTACATTTTGCCAGTGACTTGTCACCGAGCGGAAAGTAGCTTCCACCTAGGCTCTTCATTTAACTGAGATGGCTTATGTCTTTTTTTGAATATAAATCCCCGGCGGATTAAGCATCATAAACGCCTGGAGGACCGGCCGATCGATGCTCAGACAGCTGCAGTCGTCCAACTTTTACTTTTACTGTTTACTTATTAATTTGTGTGAAGCTGCTTGTCCTGTGGGAAATACATTCTTATTCTCAACACCAGGCTTCTGCAGCGACAAAGACAGGATGACTACGGTTTGGCCTTTATTGTTTACTCTGATATGTCTCGACACAATTTGTGTAAGTGTGCTGGCTTAAACACAACCAGCTCGTGTTTTCGTCTCTCATTCTCTCCCTCTCTCCCTCTCTCTCGCTCTCTTCTCAGTTGGCAGGAGCCAGGGACAAGATACTTGAAGCTCTGAACAAAATAGTTGATTATAAAGAGCTAAAAGGCAAAGATCCCTCAAATGAAGAGCTGGGCAAGAAGTTTGAGAAGGTACACAAAACAAAACACAGAGTTTGTGTGTTGTATGTATTTACCATCTAAACCCACACAGTCTACAGATCCATCTAATGTGTATTTTCTTTATTCGTACAGTGCATTCAGGAAGTATTCAAACATTTTTCACATCTTGTTCTGCCTTATTATTATGCTATGTTTGTTTGCCTGAGGGAAAAATCGTTTAAATCAACTCATCTGTCTAGACTCCCACATAATAACATAGACAAAACAGAGTTTGACAAATTTTTGCAAATCTTTTATAAAAAAACCCAATTGAAATATCATATTGACATAAGTATTCAGACGCTGTACTCAGTTTATATTTAAAGCAATCTAATGTGTATTTTCCATCCATCCATCCATCCATCCATCCATCCTTCCATCGATCTATCTAACTATCTACACACCCACCTACCTCCCTCCCTGACTAACCTACCCATCCATCCTTCCATCGATCCCTCCATCCATCCATCTACCCATCTATCTATCATCTACCCATTCATCTATCCATTTATCCATCCATCTGACATCCATCCACCATCTATCCATCTATCATTTATCAATCTATCCATCCACACACCTACATGTCGCCCGCCCTACCTGACTAACCTGTCCATCCATCAATCTATCGATCTACACATCCACCTACCTTCCTCCCACCTGACTGACCTACCTATCCATCCATCCATCCATCCATCCATCCAGTGATGAAAGTCCGTGATGAATGAATGTACCATCGTGTTTCTCTGCATGTAGCTGGAGGAGAATCTAGCGGAGAGAGAGAGGCAGGTGCTGGAAAGAGAGCTCCTGGTGGACCAGGTGACCCGGCTCACAAAGCCTCTCCGTGAGCAGGTGGACAGCTGCCAAGAGGACAGACTCTCTCTGGCAAAGAAGGTAGACGGCAAGATGCAGTTTTACACCGAGAGAGAGATGAGGCCCAGCTTATCTCATAACTATGCAGACGAAAGAAGAGACACATATGTAAAGATTCCAGGTTCAGTCCACCTGCTAAATCATCGGCTGCTCTCTCTCACGCAAACACGCTCACATGTCGACTGAGGAGCATGTGCAGTCCATGTGAGGCGCACGCAGAGTCGCATTAAGGAGTTCACCGAGCATTACAATCTCCTCTCACTCCCAATGTTGTTGTCTCCTTCTCCCTACTGGTCTCTCCTCGGCCGTCTGTGTTCCCCCCCACATAAACAGCCTCCAGAAAGACCTTCATTACACAGAAATAACAGTAACACAGAAGAGATCCGTAAACGTAGAACAAATCTATGCTTTACTCACTTACTTACATTTAAACGTATAAATCCTGGAGGATATTCAATGATGATCAATCAAGAACATTGTTACAAAGTGCGAAAAGAACATTAAGACACTTAAAACAGTCATGAAAACATTCAAAACAAGCTAAAAAAATAAATAAATAAATGAAAGACTTCAGACATAATTTTTCGTTTTCCTAAACAGTACTGTGTAGGAACGATAGAAATGAGTGAGTAAAGCTTTATTTCTATAGCACCTTTAAAAACTGATGTTACAAAGTGCTTTACAAGGCATCAAAAGTTAAAAAAACAAACAAACAAACAAAAGTGTTTAGTTAGAATAATAAAACATTAAGACAGAAGAAGAAGAAAAAGATAATAAGAATCATTTAAGGCTTTTTAATACCGTCCTGTCCAGTAAAAAACATACATTTCCAATTATGGCTTGAAAAAATTATCCTAATTCTCAACATAATTATATCCTGGAAAAGTCGGGGGATATATAATAATAATATAATAATAATGCATTTCATTTATATAGCAACTTTCATACATAACATGCAATTCAGTGCATGAAGTTTGGTACTAAAAACAGCAACAAAAAATTTAAGAAGAAATAATTGAAAATACCAAGACAAAAATAAATACGTTGTGTTTTAACGCGATAACTCATACGTTTTTCATGGATTATTTTCAAATTTCTATACACACATAAATCTTAGTGAGAGGAAGTACTGGGTTGATTTTGGGATAGGTCAGTTGCATATGTCCGCCACTAGGAGGAATTTATCTCTAAAAGTTTCCACGCCAGAATTTTCATCTGTTAGTTCAATCTTGTCCAAATTTGGCGCAGATGAATCGACTCAAACAGTTTAAATTCACTCTAATAGTTCATATTATACTCATTATGTTGAGATATTTTATCAGTCTGGTTAAATTGTTTAAAAACTGCCTTTGATTATTTGGAATATCAAAGATTAAAACAGGCTGATTGTATGAAAAGTTGTCTTTATAGGCGTTTCTCACTGGACAGAGATTCCATTTAATGGCTCTGATAATATTATTTACTCAACAACCTTGTATACAATAGTTAGATTACCTCAACCTTGAGCATTTACAGCAGAAACAGAGGTCTATGCATTAATCATCCTATGACACGCCTGAATAATACAGAGTACTCTCACTTTGATACTTCAAGTACATGTTACTGATAATTCTCACATACTTTTACTTAAGTAAGGTTTTCAATGCAGGTATTTTACTTTTGGTTGAGTATTTTTCACTGTGTGGTATAAGTACTTTTACTCAAGTAATGGATATAAATTCTTCAACCACCACTGATGATAGTGCAAGAATCATACTGAGCTTCACAACATGCATTTAATGTCTGCTAAGATTTACCTGTGCATTATTTGTCTCCAATGTCCGTGTTAAATGATTCTAATCTGTGTGCGTTTGCATTTGGGTCTGCCGCCAGCTGAATGAGATCCGAACTCAAGTAATCGACACCAACCACAGTTTAATGGCCGTCTCTGCAGAACTTTCCATGAAGCAAGCTGCCGCTTTGTCTCTCCAGCAAGAGATCAAAGAGAAGGAGCGCCAGGTTAGACGGTGTTTGCACATTCCCCCATCAGTCTCCCACTGTCTTTCCCATCATGCCTGTCACTCTCCACTGGCCACAATCGAAGGAGAGCAGAGAGATTCAGAAATCTCTCACTGTGTCCTATCCTTCACCTCAAACCCATTTATTCTCGCACAGTAAAACATATCAAGGGGGCAAACGCAGGGAGGCGAGAACATTTAATTTGTTCATCAAAATAAAACAATGTCAATGAAGGAAAAGAAATGAATTAGTGCCACCTCAGTAGATGAAAGCATCAGGGGAATCAGAATTCAATTTTAGGAACGGCGTAGAGCTTGACTGCTCCTACAGGAAGCAGTTAGCCGGCTTCTTCAAACGAGATTCATCTGCATAATCTCTGTTATCGTTTGACAAACGGAACCTTGCCGCAAGATTTACACCGCTGCTGCTCCAAAGCTGTCAGTCCCAATCTGATTAATCCGTCTGAATTTGGGCTCACATGGACGCTTTTCTTTTTTACGATTGAACTCATTCTGAAAGAATATTTATGGTTAACTGTTAAAATGAGAAGAGACCTAATCGGAAATGTCGTTTTGGCAGTTTTTTATTCTTATTGTGAGGCGTTTAATGAAGAAACAGCTTGATAATAACTCACCTTTACTTCCACATCGGAGCGACAAGGCAGATGGAGAGGGAAAAGGCTTTCGCATCAAAGCCTTGTCGGTACCTCCGAATGTTTTACTCTAACTACCATTACATTATGACATTAGTTAACATTACGTTTTTGGTGTTGTGTGGGAAACTCAAAAGGAAAAAGCAGAAACTCCTCATCACGTGCTTTTAGTCTAAAAATCCAGACATCCACACAACAAACCAACAAAACTTCTAGTGCAAACAGTATATGATTACCACTCACATTTCATTCCCAGTGATGTTCTTCATGCTTGCTGCACATAACATCTGGGGCACTGAGCTGTCACTTAAAAATTCATTAGCCAATCGGGACGTAACCCTGAAAAAAAACTTCCCAGGCGAGAGGTTTGTGTCAGAACTGCAAACAAAACTCAGCGAACGCAAAGCTGAGAGTCAGAGCAAAAGTCTGATCGGAGAGAAAGATGCTGAGGAAACAATGCTGTAAACAAAAGAATGTATTATCAGAAATGTAAACGATCAATAGTTTAAAAATAATTGGATTGTAAGTTTTACTATTTATTACGTATTTTCGTATTAAGTCCGTTTTTTTCTCTCTCCAATTCTAATTCTTGTTTGATATTTCA
The DNA here is from genome assembly GCA_009660295.1 of Lophius piscatorius. Lineage (NCBI taxonomy): Eukaryota > Metazoa > Chordata > Actinopteri > Lophiiformes > Lophiidae > Lophius > Lophius piscatorius. The sequence goes on from VRLP01000222.1 coordinate 111,765, forward strand.
GATATTTTGCTTGATTTTAAAGATATATTCCACAACGTGAGACCGACAGCCATTTATTTTAAAGATTCCTACTAAGAGAGGATTATTATCTATTATACTATGTTTGCTGTCAAAAAAATTATTAATTATTATTAATTATTTAGTTTCACACACATACAGTGTTTGCAAAAAACTTTTTATTACTCATTTTGAAGTTGGTGCAAGTAGACAAAGTTGGTACATCTAGACAAATTTTAAGTTTCCCTACGCATTCTAATTAATTAATTAATCTGAGCTCACTCAGGTTTCCGATGAGTGAGTTGACTTTAGGATTAAGTAAATTAGGGCTACTCCGATACAACTTTTATCCTGTTGTTGTTGGAAGCTATTCACTCTCTTACTACCTACATATCATACCTGGGTAGACAAGCTATCATAGTCACCTACTATCTCTATCGTTAATATAAAACATTGATTAATGCAGCTTGGAGGTATTGTTTTGCGGAATTTTGGTGTTCAACATCAACATAAGTGCACTCTAAAAAACAACAGATTTAAACGGACGTCTTAATAAAGTCCTCAGCAATGATGAAAAGAAAATGGGAAAACAATCTCTGCATATTTTATTTAGTTGGGGCATTTATTAACTTAATATCTTACTCTCAATTTACCATAAAATGACAAACCCTTTGTCCAAAATAATTACTAATTATTTCATGATGAAATTTTGTAAGTCATGGAAAATAGTTTTAATAGCCAGCTCAAGCTTTTGGTAAAACATGTTTTTCCTAAACTATTAGACCCTTATTAGTCTTTTTTTTTGGGTTTGATTAATTTACATAATTCTTTTTAGTAAATCGTCACATGCGTTTATATTCCAAAAAATATCCTACTTATTGAATAGGACTTTCTATATAGCTATCGGAGGACCCTTTGATATATGGTGTCCCCCCAGGGCTCCATCCTCGGCTCTTTACGGTTTCGCATAAACATGCTGCCACTGGGTCGTATCATAAAACTGTTGAGTCACATCTTTCAATCAGAAATAAAGACTCTACATGAGCTCAACACAACAGTTAAGCGGGAAATAATAAAAGATTATTATTTACAGTAAATGAAAATTCCAACTTTGGTCTTCAGAGAACGTTTCACTACTTTGTCCCAATAAAGAATTGAGCCACTAAAATGAAGAGGATTTCCCTTATGTAGCTTGTAAATGTATCCAGTTGAGTGTTGACAAACGGAAATATTCCACGCCTGTACTCGTCACGCACACATTACTCAAGTATACAACCAGAAAATATATTTTGCCCAAATCTACCAATAATACGACCATCTGTTCTCGGCCACGGCTAAAAGTGAGTAGAGGCGACGGACTGCAGAGTGGACAGAGTGACCGGAATACAAAGTGAATGTTTTCTTTCGCACTGCCCTTTGTGTCTTCAGGTGGACAGGTGCCAGCAGCAGCTGGAGCAAGGCCTGCCACCGTGCCCCGAGATAAAGGAGGAGTGGAGGAGGATGCTCCGAGACAAGAGGAGAAGACAGAGGGACAAAGAGGAGAGGGTAAATAAACACACAAAGACCACCGGTCAGAAAATTGATTAAGGCGCAGAGAGGCCAGAAAAGAAGATACAGTGACAGAGTGTGGGGCCGGAGTCCATTTAAAACCTGGATAAAAGAGCTGCCACGCACCTGAAAGTAGAGAAACTGTAGGGGACTACTTTTCACCACATGCACATACAGTGGAGGACAAACGAAGACTGGCTGATAAACGCAGTAACGGATGACTGCATCAAGGAGAAACACAGCTTTTTCTGAAACCGGTCCGACTAGCTTGGGCAAAAACAAAAAAATTTGTTAGAAACCTGCAGAGTTCGAGACGTTTGCAAGTGTATACAAAGAATAAATCGAGCGTTGCAGCTCAATAATAGGCCTGTTAATGTGTTTGTGCCGTCCTTCGGTTTATTTTTTCGTATTCAGAGCCATTAGTCCTTGTCTGAGCACGATCCATGGGTCACATACACCGTTGACATATATGCATGAGGAACATCGGCATCTGTTTGAAGTCTCCCTCAGATTGAGGCACGGTTCATTTGCATGCTTTCATGTGGTCAAAGTCAAAAAGCGGACTGTGGCGCCATGAGGACGTCTGCACAGCCATGTCAGCCTCAAATCAGTTCTTTTTCAGCCGCTGTCAGTGCGGCTTGAGACGTATTTGACTTTTGTATTAGTGGAGAAAATACTCGTATTGCCTGTTGTAGAAATGGAAATATATATATTTCTGATATAATAATTTTGCCAATGCAAACGAATAGAACTGTGATTATTATTATTATCGAATACAAAGGAGTGCACTTAACATCAACCCAGCTTTGTTTTGTTGTTGTGTCTGTGCACTGAACTTCCTGTTGGTTTGTGAGACATGTAAACAAGGGTTTTATTTCAAAAACGACAATATCAATTATTTTCCAAAGTGTCTTTAATCGCTCTAATGTGCATTCTCAAATAGTGACGGTAGTGTGATCAAAACAGATGACAGTTTAATTAGCACTGTGTTTCCAAGCTGCTGCGCTGTTTACTGCTGCTGTCACAATTGTCTGGAGAAAATAAATTTCAAGATTGGATCATCATACAGGAAATTTTAATTTTGGCAATTTAGTTCAAGGTGGTGCAGTATAATAATTAAAACCTTACTCCAGCGTATGTGTGTGTGTGTGTGTGTGTGTGTGTGTGTGTGTGTGTGTGTGTGTGTGTGTGTGAGTGAGAGTTATCATTTGCATTGATGTTGGCATTGTGTGTTCTTTAGTTTGTGCAGTGTTCTAGTGCAGCTCCAGATTACATCACAATCTCTCTAATGCAGCTCTCTGTGACATCACTAGGTGGGTTTACATGGACAGCCTAATTCCGAAAGGATTCGGAAAGACACCTAATGGGGAAACACCCCTTTCCGAAAAAAGTTCCTTTCAGAATGAGATTTAATTCTTTTGCAAAGATGGAGTCCAAGTCCTTTCATGAAAGCCTTTCCGATAGAAGGTTGCTGCATGTTTTTTTCAGTGAACGCACAGCGCCGACACTTATTTTAAATATGGCGACTTCAAAAAAGTACTGGTCGGAGAGTAATTTATTCAGCGCAACTTTGAAAGAGTTTAACATAGTTGGTCACTACCGCACATTTCCTCTTTGTTGTATTCTTCTTCTGGATGCTTGTTGGCTGATCGTAGTATTATCACCAGCTCATGAACTGAAGTGTGGATCATCTGCGCCTGTCAAAAAGCTGTTTCCGATTAGATGAGTCGATGAATGTAAACACCGGGTCGGAAAAGATCGCAGGTCATGTAAACAGGTGACCGACATTGCAATTCAGAAAGGTTTAATTCGGATAGGAGAAAAATGGCCCATGTTAATCCATCTACTGGTGCAGCTCCAGATTACATCACTAATCTTCGGGTGCAGCTATGAATGTCTTCGCTAATGTTCTTATGCAGCTCTCAGTGACCTCACTAGTGTTATTCTCTGGGTTTCACATATTCTGCGGTGTACTCTGAGTGTGTGTAAATTTGTGTTTGTGTGTGCGTGTGTGCATCTGCAGCTGGCTGAAGAAGAGGAATGGAGACAGTTACCTAATGGAGAGTTCACCACAGCTGAACCCCGTCCCACTGCCTACATCCCAGAGTCAGACCTGCTCCCGCTGCCCAAACCCTACGGAGTCCAGGCACCCTTCAAACCCTCCCAGCCAGGAGCCAACATGAGACACTTCCGCAAACCTCCGCTCAAACCCCTGGAGATGTAGAATGGAACACGTGCTTCTGTTTGTGCCGCAACCTTCAGAACCACCTGACAAATCAAAGGAATTTGGTACTTCTAACAAATTTTCCTGTGCGAGTAAGTGATCTGTATGATTTCAATCCCTCCCCACTCCCAAGGCCACCCATCAAACCGCCGCTCCTTCCTCCTCCACTCGGCTCTGTGCAGCTCGTGTGACGGCTCACAGGCGGCATCTGTTTATGATTATGTTTACTTTTACAAATTTACCGAGATCAGCTTGTTTTCGTCATTAGCTCGCAGTTACACTAAATATTTCATCGGATGGTGATAAAAATGTGCGTTCGTGTTTTGTGAACCGTTGCATCATGTCCATCTGTGAAAAGTTGTGTAATTGATTTCTCTACTCAGCAACACATCAACCTTTCAATGAGAAAATAAATAAATGAGTTCTTCAAGGAAACTGTTACATTTCAGTACAAGCTTCAGTCTTTAACTCACTTTCACCCCCCAACACCCCCACCCCCGCTTTAGTGGCTATGCAGCTGATAAATAAAATAAGGAGCCTCAATAACAAAGTCTCTTCCCTGATAAAGCCTTCTTGAAGATGAAGCAATATGTGTAATGTTCACTATCAAATAGCGAGACACGATCTGGACTTGAATGAGGAGACGGAGTATGAAGAAAAGACGAGCAGAGTGTTTGTCGCTCAGACTCTTCAGGGAGATTGTCATTGAAGGGTTTTCTGCCCTGAGCAACAGGAAGTGATGGCTAATACTGGTGGAAGCTGATGTCTTTGCTAAAACTGTTGAATGGTGAGGTGGATGGATCTGTGAGTAGTACCTGTCGGAGATGGGGAGGTGGAGGGTCTGCAAACCTGCAGCATGAAAGAACTACATGAATGGAGGGAGATATATTTAGAAAGACATCAACTGATAGTAAGAGGCTCTCTCTCGTCCTCTCTCTCTCCGTCTTTGATTTGAATTTTTCTGAATGTGTCCAAAATTCCATCTCCTGGAGGATTATCTGTCTAATCCATATCTAGGCCACGCCCCTTAATACAGATGGAATATTCTCATGGGTTAACGCTACGATAAAAGGCCCCGCCCATCCATGACATCTGTTTCACTGTGTGATTATCACGTCTCCATCTTTCCCATTCCAAAGATAGACAGTTTTGCTCAGGAATCTTAGCTCACTCCTCAGGACAATTATCTGTGATATTCCTGGTTTCTCTCCAAATCCCACCAGAGATTTTCAGTGGGATGCAGGTCGGACGGCTCTGACGTGGACACTAAGATGTGCTTCAGGAATGCGCTATGACGCCCAAGTTTGAGGTTCCTGGCAGATGGCGAGAGGTTTTCTTTGAGGATTTCCTGAGACTTGATGGAATTGCCTCAGGTTTCCAGCGCCTGAGGAAGCAAAAGCATCCCCGGAACATCACTGAGCCACCGCCACGCTTCACTGTGGGCGGATTACACTTTTCACCATTATTCTTCTTCCTTCCAGAAGAACGGCAGATCCACAGGTCTGAAATGTTCCACTTTTTTGTCATCACATCACAGAATTGAATCCCAGGACTTCTGTGTCGTATCTAGTTTGTTCTGAGCTGCTGGAGTCGATGGTTTTGGTGCTGTTCAGAACAGGCATGGAGCCTTTTATCTAAATAGATCTTCATTGAAAAACCTTTTGTAATGATAAAGTGAGTGCGTAATAGTGTTTTAACAATATCTGATACGCAAAAGTGTCTCTTCTGAGGGATGCTATTCAGGAATTTTAATCATATTGCAAAAGCAGAAGTAATCTTCAGTGAACGACTCATCCCGTTCAGGGACACGGTGCCAATCCCAGACGATACTGGGCGAGGGAGGTGGAATGGATATACGCTGGAGACGTGTCCAGTTCAACTGGTTCGACACATGGTGACTAACAACCATTCACACGTTCATGTTCACACCTATAGAGTCACTAATTCACCTGTATTGCATAACTGTATTGCATAAACTGGTACTCCAGCTTCCTGAAGGAGGAAGCTGGAGTACCTGGAGGGAACCCACACAAACATGGGCCAAAGGTGGATTCGAACCCATGACCTTATTTCTGTCAGGCAGCTGTGCTGAACATGATGCCGCTATGCAGAAGTACAAACAACTAATATGTTATCTGCCTCCTTCCTCCTCCAGCCGTATTTAAGGATAATTTCCGAGTACACTTTATGTTATAAATATACTTATATTAATATATTAACAGTGTACTTTCATGTGAATAATTATAATATTTATTAGGACTAAATTGGCCTTCTGTCAGAGTACAACTCCGAACTAGCCGACACCTAAGTTTAATTTTATTACTGAAGCTTTAATAATAATGTCACATTTATGAATCACATTTAAATCAATACCCCGTAGAACACAGTGGAATTATTTCTCTGCATCTGACCATCGCTAAGGGGAACAAAGGGAGCCCACTTTAAGGCCCCCAGGAAACATATTTGATCTCAGGGTCTTGATCAAGGACCCTACAGCATGTAAACCTCTGGGCTCAAACCGCCAACCCTCCAAACGTCCAGTAGGAAGATTGCTCCTTCCTTCATAAAATTTGAGTTCATTGTTGGGAAACATTGTTGAAGACCAGGAACACTCTCTCATGGAAACGATGTTCTCTGATGGCCTCTTCATGCGGGATCGTTCGTCCTGCCACGCTGCATAAAAATGGATCAGGAATGTTTTGAGGAACCCAGCAGGTTAAAGGTTGTTGTCCCTTGATCTCAATCCAAACAGAGTATCTGTAGGACGGGTGGAGAAAAAAGTGGAGTCTGATCCATGGAGCCCAGTCGTCACATCTCACAGAACAGCTGCTTGCTGCTGGATACCTCAGCCCACCTTCAGAGGTCTTGTTTGTTTGTTTGTTTATTAAGATCCCCAAAAGCTTCTAACAGGCAGGAGCTCTTCTTCCTGGGTTCTATACACTTTACATGATGGTAATACAAAAGAGTCATTCACACTAATCACAATTCACTAACACTTATAATAAAAACAAATCTGAATAAAATAACCCAAGAACAACAATGATTATTATTCTTCCCAGAAGTAGCCTAACATACGTTTTACTCGATGACATTTATTTTTTTAAATGTACAGTTAAAACTGGATATATTAATTTCGATGTGTAAAATTATTTGGGAGTGAATTCCAATCTCTCATCTTTGTATAAAACTCTTCGATGAATCGATTTGGTTATGGCTTCCGGTGAAGTATAAGAGCTTACAGTTGTAGCCTTGTTGAAAGAATACAGAAATCTGTTTTTGACCTTTAGTCACATTTTGTCTGAAAGCACATGACGGAAAAAAACTTAGAACCTATTAGGAGGGGGTCGGACCTCCTCACCAAGGGGATGTAGCTCAGTGGTAGAGCGCATGCTTTGCATGTATGAGGCCCCGGGTTCAATCCCCGGCATCTCCACTCTTTTGGGTGGTGGTGCAGCTCAGTGTGTCGGGTGGTCATGCATGTTGATCCCAGTCTACGGGAAGAACTTGGTTCGACAGTTTGCTCCCAGGCACCATACTTGGCTTTCCACTTAGGGAGGCCATCCATCCGGTTCGAAGCCGTACAATCCGTTTTCGAAACCAAACGCCCTCTCCGTCCACGTGGCTCATCCTAGAGTCTGTTACTCATTCGTCCTCCCTTTGAGATTATGTGGCGCAATGAGTTGTCATTCTTATTTTGTTCCTGAAAAGCGACTACCGACTCTGAAGGAGAGCGCAGAGATATGCTGCGTGACGCGTTCAATGTCTCTTCAGTAAAAAACAGTTTCGGGCGAAGCAGAGTTGTGACGTCATCAAGGTTTGTTCAAATGTAATCATGTAAAATCTAATATTTGGCGAGAAACTTGAATTAAAACAATTTATTTTTGAAGGAGAAATTCGTTGATTTTTTTCAGGGGAATATCAAATCGATATTAGAGAGTTAGTTTTGTCTGTGTGGATTCTTATTCACCCAGGCCATGGTAGGTTTTTCACCTCTTATCCAAGAGACTTCTTCGGTTCTGAACTGATGGAGGTATTTGTTCAAAAATAATAATATTTGATTTTTTTGAACCCTAATTCTGCAAAGAATCCTCCTTTTTGGTGTTTTAAAAGTGGGCCACCTATTCCCACTGCTCCTCAGGGATAGGTCAGATACAGAGAACACATTTGTCTACGTGACATAATAAAGGCCTCTTTTTCTTCTAACAGGCAAAATGAAACCAGAGATTTGGATACACGTCACCTTTATTTATTTTTTTACAAACTGCTACACAAACAGCTAATTGGCATTTCCCCTCTTTCTCCTGGGCGAATGTGTAAAAGCTGCAGGATGATTGCATGGCCTGGTTTCGAAAGGTTCTATAGCCTAAAGGTAAGAGATGTTTGATGAAACGGGAACTGGAGATCATCCGATAGGAATTGGGGGCTACATCAGACAGACAATTCTGAAAACCTCTGGTATGAGCTGGGTTTGAGATAGACACCGAAGGCAGCAGGTTTGAGTTTATCTGATTCCGAGGCTGTGATGTGATGTGTGTGTGATTATCCACTGCAGGCTGATGGTGAGAGCTGTCAGATAAACTTAACCCCCAACTGTTGCGCTTGTTAGCTGGCTACATAACAGCAGCTGCATAACGGAGTGTGGAGGAGGAGGAGGCATTCAAGTGGGAAATTCATTGTGAAGAAATAGGAATTCCCAAGAAGATAAATGAACCTGTCTGATCTGAGGAGGTAAAGCCCAAGGTTACAAATAGATCCTGTTATTGCAGGAACGTATGAATGCATGACGGATGCGTTTTGTACTGAAATGACTCTGCGTGCGTGATGACTAAACCCACTTCCTCTCCGCTGGAGATTTTTAACACGCCATCTATATGACAGAGTTGAGATCATTTCCTAATTCACCTCAAGGCTTCTCCCTGCAAGTGCGCATACTGCTCAGGGTTCAAGGGGAATTTTTCAGAAACAATATCAGCCAAGGTCTATCGCCACAGGGCTTTATATCGCGTCCCTGGAAAAAGCATGACCGTAAAAGAGGAATGATAGAAAATAAACTATAAAATAAATATATTTTTTTACATTTCATCTTACAAAACTTTTTTTTTTTTGTATTAACATCAGAAGTGATGAAGAAATCCCTTCTTTTTTTTAAACTTCTGTCATTTATTTTTTGAAGAAGATTTCGTAAAAATGATTTTGACAGTGTGTTGCATGAAAACGGTCACAATAATATTACGCTTTCATTCATTGGGTTAGTTCAATTTCAGTACAAAGTGTACACAGCAGCAGAAAAGCAAACAAAAATCATTATCTGGTGTCTGGTTAGATGAGGGAGTTTTCTGTCTTAAGCTGGGCTTTAGCTCAACAGCTTACAGGAATTGACAAATAAATATACACTACCTTCCAGAACATTTGGCAACCTTTAAAAAAATGAGAGCAAATCTTTTCTATTTTTTGTCTAAACCCATGATCTTTAATTCACATTAATCACAATAATCCAAAGTTTTACTGATGTAACCTAATTAACAGAAACATTACATTCTTAACATCAAACAAATACTTCTCTTTAGAACACATGTGCCATCTTTACTGCCACCCCTCGGAAATCCTGTGATTGAATGGTCATTGAAGCATCTGCTATTTTATATTTTTAGGTTCACCTAAAAGGAACTATGTAGACGATCTCCTTTTTTACTGGGGTATATATATGAGGTGACACAGGCCTCATTCTCTTAGGCGTTCTTCACAATAGAAAAAGACCAGACAACACAAGTACAGTTCAAAATGTGAGTTTCAATAGTTAGATCAATAATTGAAAAGTTTAAAGAAAAGGGAGATGTTAAAAATCGGCATGGAAGAGGACGTGTCTGCAAACTGGCCCCACAGACTGTGAGGAGGATAGTTAGACTGGATAGTTAGAATTGCAGCGGTGAGTTGAATTGTCGATTCAGAAAGTCTCTCTAACCACCATCAGTTGGAACCGACACAAACAAAAGCTGTTTGTGAGGGTAGCAGGAATAAAAAGTCTCTGCTGTCGTCCACACACAAGCTGAAGCTCCTACAGTTTGACAAAACACCATCCAGATTGTAGCAACTCAATGTGCAAAAGTCCGCCTCTATGTTGATCGAGGGGTGTGTTAGCTTTTTTTCAGTTTTTTTCCTTTTAATACTCTGCTTTAGTATCTTGTCATCATCATCATCATCAATATCCAAGTCTCGAAAATGACAATTCTTATTGTCCACAGTGATTCTCATTCCTACTTTAACCTTCTAATGTCCTCAACCATAAAAAAAAAGCTATGGAAAATTATTCTTTTTCTACTTTCTTTGTACATTTTATTTATTTTGTTGATCCATAAATTGAATATCTTACACATTATAAATTTATATAAAATGACAAATTGTTTGGTCAAGCATATGTACGACTCATAAATGGATTTCATGATGAAACTTTGTATTTCATGGAAAATAGTACATTTAACTTAAATAAGCTTGAGCTCGTTTGTCTAAGTTTAATCAAGTTACATAATTCTGTTTAGTAAGTCCTCACATGCTTTAATATTCAGGAAAAAAAACAAGTAAATGTAGTTTTAGCAGAATCTAACAATCAGTGCACTTGGGGGAACATGTTTCCATCTTTGCGAGTCAATCTCACCTTTTATTAACTCATAAAGATGTTGCATTTGAATCAGTTTTAAATCAAAGCCGTGGATGACTGACACTACATTGAGCTCGTCTGTCTGCAAAGCTTTGGTAAACAGGTAATCAAGCTGACGGGGTTCCACATTAAATAAGAGGCACGGAAGGAAAAATGGTCGTGTTTGATTTATAAATGCTATTTGCAGTATTTGGCATTGGAGTTCCTGAGCTGGATGAGAGGACCTGGAGACGGTATGAGAGTTCACAAATATGAGTCCATTTAAACAAAGTAGCTGCTCATAGTTATTGATTTTCTCTCCAGATCTGAAAAAATTACCTCCCAAATTGGATTAAACCTCCAACTGTGTCCCTTATTGTGTTCTAATTATTTGTGTTGAAGAAAAAAGTTTGTGCTTTCGCTGTCAAATCACATATTTCAATTTCGACACATCTATTTTTTCCTGCCCCCCTGCCTCCTCTTTCCTCGACGTCTCCATCCGTCTTTCATTCCGTCCAGCCTTGATTTGTCATCAAACCGTTGTTTATGAGCGCTCTGCCTTTTCAATTTCTCAATTCATCTTTCTCCTCTCGCCCTTCATCCATCGGCTACCTGTCGATGATGACTGTTCCCCAAAACGCATTTTCCCTCCTAATCTCATTCCCTGTTATCCGTCAATCCCCCTCTCCGGCTCCACTCCCTCATTTCTCCTCAAATCCCAACAGTATTAGCGTCTGCTTGAGCGCCGTCTCCTCCACAAACCTGGCGTCGATGTTCTCCTGCTCCTCGAAAGGGTTCAGAGCTGCATGGCCAGGAAAAACAAAGAGTATTAGACATAAGGCTTCCTATAAACCAGTGATAACCAGAGTGTCGGTTATGGCCACCTTGTGGATTGTGGAGGTACTGTAGATACCAGAATTCATTTATTTAAATTACTACAAAATACTTAGGATTAAATATGTAAATATTCTAATTACTAATCACAGCTATTAAATCAGAACTACCACACGTAATTTATGCGTTTTTCTTCGTATGGCCGACTTATTTTTACTTTCAGTTTCATAGTTTTAAGTTATTTTCATAGTTCTTTGAGCTACTTCATTCAATTTTAATTAATTATTCCTTTTCTTAATATAATTTCTCTTTATTTTCTAGTGTTTTTTATTGAACTACCAAGTTTTTTTTAACCATGTTCTACATACATCGATCATCCATAACATTATAACCACCTTCCTCATATTGTGTAGGTCGCCTGTTCTGCCACAGAAAAAGCGCTGTGTGTGTGTGTTTTTCTACTTCTGTGTGATCAGACGAAATGGGCTAGCCTTTCCTTTCCACGACCCTGTCAGGGTTGTCAGCATACAGCTGTCCATCCATGGACACCTTTGGTGGTACCAACCACCGGAGACTGGAGATGCTATGACCCAGAAGTTAGCCATCACAGTCTGAACCCGCTCAGATCCTTATTCTTGCCCACTTTTCCGGCTTCCAACACATTAACTTCAAGGAAAAAAATGTCACTTCCTGCCAATTAAAGCCCAACCATTGACAGGTACCGTGGTAACGAGAAAATCAATATTATGCTGACCTAGCCCATCAGTGGTTATTATGTTAGGGCTGACAGGTGTATTTACACAGCAATGAGCCAGCCGTGATAGATCATAAAGAGACTCAGAGTTCCCTATGGGCATAAACTCTAATATGCTGCTTACATGTTGTTAAGTGTAAGTAAGTGTATATTTAATAAGGTGTTTAAAACACATCTGAAAATAATCCTCAGATTCTTGTGTGCTGTGGAACTCACTCAAATCCGACGTAAAGCCTACGCGAAATCAATTTTGCGGAATGAGAACAATCCGCTGTGGCCACTTAAAGGGTAGAGCTGAAAGAAGGCGAAGATTCTTTTGTGTTGCTTATTGTGATTAAAAGTCTGCGTTGTCCACAGACCAATTCTTGGTTTCAGATTGGGCCCCGACATTCTTTAGCTTTGAGAGCGGCTGCCTCGGAGAATGTAACACCAGACACAACCACTCTCCTCTGCCCTCGCTTCTTCATTATGTTTTTTGACCTGGCCTGCAAGAACACACATATTCCATCTAAATTTTTCAAAGGCAGGAGACACGCGCACACACTAACACACACTAATACAAACACACACACACAATACCTTGTTCTTCTATATCAGAGAGTATTTTTGCCAGGTAGTTAAGAGGCAGAAACTCCGGTCTGAAGCCTGGCTTGTCTCTGCCGGTGAATATAAATCCCTGGGGAGGAAAGAAAGAAAGGAATAAAAAAAACAAACGTAACTGTGCAGGTTTTCTCTGAGACACAGAGTCAAAACAAAGCTGCAGAAAATCCAGATAGCGCTCGACTCACTTGTTTTCTCCTATGGATAAAGTTGGCTGCAGTTTAACTTTTCGAGGCAGCCGTACATTCCTGGCTGTCATTGCATAGAAAACCACTCGCTCTCCACGCCAGGAGGCGATTGGCGGCCTGAAAGAGGCCGTGAGCTCGGATAGATGCTCAGGTGTTAGCCGCAGGCATGTGGATACTATTTGTTGTTACACAAGAACGAGAGTATCTGAGGTCATCCTGATACCGATACCAGTACGGATTATGAAAATAACATTATAGTTTAAAAAATGTGTTTTATTTTCATCCACTCTACTACCGTGAGAAGACAAGAATATCCAAGAATTGCGTTATTTTTTATACTCTGTGGATCGTATCTGGAAAATGTCTTTAAGCAAATATTGTTGTAGCTGCTTGCGTCATCAAGGCCAGTGAACCCAGTTGGTTCTTCAGGTGTTTGATCTAGTTACTTGCATAAAATGAGCCGTTTTTAATCCTCCTCCTCTCCACAGCTCTCTCCCCTCCTCAAAAGACCTGTTCAACTAGCAGAGATTGTTGTGTTGCCGTTAAATTGTTTCGTAGCTGGAAAGTGGTATTATTTCCGTAAAGCGGTATTGTTGTTGTAAAGCGGTTTGGTTGGCATAAAGTCGTGTTCCTGCTGTAAAGTGCTATGGCTCCCGTAAAGTATTGTTGATTTTAATGTGTATTATTGCCAATAAATGATATTTTCCCTAAAGTGGTATTATTGTGGCCATAAAGTGGAATAATTAGTGTCAAGTTGTTTCACTGCTTTAAAGTGGTATCAGTACCCTAAAGTGGTGTCATTGCTATAAATTGGTAACATTGACATGAAGTAAAATTGTTGCCCTAAAGTGGTGTCAATACGGTAAAGTGGAATTATTACCGTAAAGTGGAATTATTGCCGTAAAGTGGTGTTATTGCTTTAAAGCGCTATTGTTGCCATAAAATGGTTTGAGCACCCAAATGTGGTGTTATTGCTGTAAAGCGGTAGGTACCATTGCCATAAAGTAGTATAAATACCGTTAAGTGGTGTTACTACTGTGAATTGGTTTGGGGTGTGGTTTTATCATTTTAACAGAATGATACACGAGCCCAGTATCGGCACCGACATCCATTCTGATATCTATACATCCCCTGTCATACGGTGCAGCTGTACAGGATTATCAATAATTCCTGGTGGGATTTTAAATATCTTTTTTTCCCAGCCTGCAGTGCTTGTAGAGACAGAATGTATGAATGAATGATTGAATGAATGAACGATTGAATGAATGAACGTATGAATGAATGATTGAATGAATGAACGTATGAATGAATGATTGAATGATTGAATGAATGAATGAATGAATGAATAGACTCTCTGCTGCACGTGTTACTCCTTGTTACGTTACCTTATTTCTGCTGCGTTTCTCCAGCAGAGATCTGACGTAACATCTGGATATTGAGGCTGAGCTGACGGGATGGTCCCACATGTGGTAGATCCTCTGCTCCATAGGCTACACACACGCACACAGACAGGCATGCACACACACGCACGCACATGCACACACACAGACAGGCCCGAAACACACGTTCACACACACACGTGTACACACACACACACAAACAGGCAAGCACACGCACGCCCACATATGTACACACACGCACACAGACAGGCCCGCGCACACAAGCACACACATGCACACATACAGACAGGCACGCACACACACGTACACACACACGCACACAGGCATGCACACACACAAACACACATGCAAGCATATGTACACACACACATACAGGAAGGCACGCGCACACAAGCACAACACGCACACCCTCGCACACATATACATACACCCACACACACACATCAACAAACGCACGCACGCACACTTATACATACATACACCCACACACACACACATTATCAAACGCACGAAACATACATACATACACCCACGCACACACACATTAACAAACGCACACATATACATACATACATACATACATACATGCGCACACACACACGTGCACACACTCACGCACGCGCAGGCACACACACACACAGATAGAAATGAGAGTTGACATTTCAGGCATGAAGGTAACGCCAGCATGAATCTGACTCCTCCCTGAAGCATCTGTCCTTTTCTGTTTAGCCGACTGGAACTCTGAAGCGTAATGGGGGAGTTTGACCGCCGCTGAGGGATTGCAGACGAATCTTTCATGATTATGAAATGAACGCCACGGCAATAAATAACACTTGAGTGAGCAACGACGCAGGTGCGACTGACAATCAGAGAGAAGGCGGCGTTTCCTCGGCCGGGCTTCTGAACCGCCGCCAAGTTGTTGCAGAGCCGCTGAATCACTTCAACGAGAGTCTTATTATCAGAGGTGAGGAGAAACACGATTAGAAGAACACAGCCAGCAACGTCCCACCGCTGATTAATGAACGCATTCTCGCTCAATAAAAAACTACTCTGCCTGCTTGTTTCCTCTGGGTGGCATCATCATTAGCTCATCGCGCAGATGTTTGGGAAAGCTGCAGTGGGACTCTCTGTAAACGGTTTGAATGGGGTAAAAAGTGAAGAAAAACAAACTTCAGGAATATCTTGTGTGAACAAGCTATTAATAATAAACATACATTTGTCGATTGTTCATTTTAAATAATACGTACTCGTCTACGGAGGTCGAATAGTGACTTTATCTTTATTCAAAAGCTAATCACACGCTGGAAATAAGCAGTTTAGTATGTTATATATTGCAAATACGATCAATAGTCAGAATCCAAAAGTTATTTGTTATTCAATATTTAAAGGGCAATTAAGTAAACATTTTAAAATAATAACCGATCAATAAATGTTTCAAATTTATAAGGGATTAACAAAAAGCAAGAAAAACATATGATCATTTAAAAATTTGCTGATTAATTCATAAAAAAATAAATTAAAATAAAATAAAAAATCTATTTGAAAGGAGAAATAATTTAACTGAATGTGCCAGATTAATAATTCTATTGGAATACAGATCAGGCATCTAAGAAGCTAAAGGCCTCCACCTCCCGTAGGTGGAGGAGGTTTCATCATGTGGCTGTACGAAGGATGACGTTAAAGGTTTTGAGCTGATTTCAATTAGATTTGTCTCGTTGTGAAGCCTACGCCCAACCGTACGTCTGATTATGTCCAAATTGGATAATATGAATCTACACAAGGAGATTTATCTTGTATGAATATTATTTCACTATAATAGTTCATATTTTACTCATTAAGGGGAGTTTTTGTGGAAAATACAGTTTCTGAGTACAACTGTGTCTAAATTTAGTTTTTTATTTCCTGAGCTTAGAAAAAAAGGTATAGTATTTATGTATTGTAAACGTGTAAACTGTCTTTATCTTCAGTATGGAGACACAATGGGATCTGATCTTAGAGCATATTGCTGACTTCATAAAAGTAGTTATAAAAGTATATGAACGATTTGAGATTATTAAAGAATCACATTTAATTTAAGGAGTTCAACAAGGGGGATTGCTGTTACAACGCAGGGGATTGGGGGCTTTTCAGAGATGTCCCCTTGCTGTCGGGGAACAACAGCATGGGCCTCGTTTTGAGTGTGTAGCTTATTTGGTGCAGCATGTTTTAAGTGAGAGAAGCCTGAATCTCCTCTTCATCAACACTTCCATCATATTTGGGCTTAAACTTAAGAGACTGTGGAATATATGATGAGGGTTTAACAGGAACACAAAGGACTGTGTGTTAGGTCTCCTCTTTTGCAGCTCCCTGGAATCGCGTACGAGTGTGCGTGTGTGCGTGCGTGCGTGCGTGCGTGTGTGATGTACCTGCTAAGTGTGTGTGTGTGTGTGTGTGTGTGTGTGTGTGTCACACACACACACACACACACACACACACACACACACACACAAGTTATACAAGGGCTTTATGATTGGCTTGAGGGGGGCTTAAGGGAGATGAGACCTTAAATAACTTCAAAATCTTTAATTGGACCAGAATGGGAAGTTTGGGGCGAGAACCATTGGAGAAAAGATGAAAACGTTCTCCTCGCTGATAGATAAGATTATAATGGCCGTATGCATCGATTTACTGCCTGTACCGAGATACTCATAAGACTAGCGTCAAAGTTTGCACCCTGGACGGACGGTTTATTTATAGACCGATAAAGCAGGTCAAATGGGCTCCTTGAAAGATTCTAACTAACTCAGACTACTTTGGACCACACATAAACGTCTAATACTTGGCGGCACACACTCAAACTCAGACAGGACGGGAGTACCTTGGTGAGTCTCTTCAGTACGCTGAACTTCAGTCTCTCGTTGGCCTCACTGTTGTCCAAATCTGAGCAGAGACAGAGAGGAAGCAGAGGAGACACTGAGTTAATTGCTCTTCTGTGGCGAAATCAAGGCTTGGAAGGAGGTAAGATCCGTGTCAGACCGTCTCGCCATTATCAATATTACAGCTAATTATGCTAAATCCTTTGAAAAGAAACATGGGATTAAAGACTTTCTGGATGCATGGCGAATAAATTCTACAAATAAAAACAACTGATTGGCAGATCTCTTGAACTACCGTGGCCATTCTTTCCATTTGCACACCCCGAGATAAGAATCATCAGACGGCTGTTACACCACAGCTTATAATTTCATCAATTCAAAACAAGAAGCGTCGGAGCCAGACTTGTACACGCTTTGACCCGGCTTCAGACTAGATCGTTAGCAGGAGCAGAAACCTCCGACACTGACTTCTTCGTAGAGCAGGTGAGCAGACGATGCGCTCAGGAGCTCTACCCAGATTATTTAAAGCTTTCTTCACAGGTGCATCACAAAACACTGACACCATTACTGCAGCTCCTGCTCCTCATTATCTGTTCTACCGAACGAGTTTTTGAACTCAGAGCAAAAGTTGTTAGCCTTTAGCTGGGCGTAGACAGTACGATTTGAGTCCGACTCGCACTTACTAATGAGCCTCAGGACTGCCGGGCTGTCTGCCGATGTTTGTCCTGCGTCGTTGGTCATGCAGTGCAAGGGGGGTCACGACGGCCGATTAACAGCTCCTAGACAACAGTCGGACAATCGGATGGCTGACGTCAGCGCCTTCTTTTCTCACTGCGTCTGTGAGAATTGGCTACTGAGCATCTGCGTTAGCGTGGTGACATGACGCGTTGTGTGGATAATAAATAATAAGTTGTCATAAAGTCGATTTACGGACGGTGCAGTTCATGGCTGGTAGCAACTGAACAGCAAAAGACGAATAAGAAAGGTTCACAGCTGTCAGAACGGTGCGAGCTATCAAGTTAACTCTATGCAGTCAAACATAGCTCACTTACCCACAATTCTCTCTGCTAAATGGACCAGCCATACTGTCCATGACATTGTAGACACCTACGAGTCCAGCAACCCCAGGGCCTTTTGATTTTAAAGAGATTTTTCAATCTCTTGATTTTTCAATCACAATCTTCTGAGTGCGGAAGACTTCCCAACAGACTAATTATCACAAATCATCTGTTTTAATGAACATTCATCTTTACTTCATTCTCTATCTACTTCTTGAAATCGGAAGGATGTTGAACAAGACTAGCGGTTAAGGACAGTGAATGAATTAATTCCTGGTTAATAATATGCACTAAGACACTGAATGTGCTAAATATGATGATCTGCTAAACTTCATCTCTGGCTTCAGCCACTTCACTGTAATTTCCCAAACAATAGTTGCACAGGGAAGAGGCTTACGCTGTCGTCCCCCGACATCAACCCCCGCCTTACAAGCAATCCCCCTTAACTCTTCTCTTAAGACCAAAAAACTTTTTTTCTCCCAAGAAGTCTCCCCCTGATGAGTAAAAGATAAATTATTAGAATGAAACATGATCTAAGCAGGATACATCTCCCTGAGTTGATTCATATGCACCAAATTTGGACTGAATCGGACCAACGGTCGAAAAAATTATGCCCTGTAAATTTAACCCCTTAGTGGCAGAAATATACAACTGACCTTTCCCAAAATCGATCCACTTCTTCCTGACACTAAGGTCTATACTGGTATGAAATTTGAAAATGATCAATAAATCGTTTTTTTGTTATCGCTGAGATGAAGGATTCCATAATATCCCTACTTTTGGAGGACATAATTAGCATCACAACAGTGAAAACGCATTTGGATAGAGCAACGCACTGCAAAGATTATGGACCCAAACCAACTCAGCTCCATCCATACATCCACAGACTTTAAAGTGGGTTGAAGTGACCAGTACAGGTATGGATAAATGTCTACTGGTTATTTAGCAGTCCAACAGCCTGAGGGACAAAGCTATGAAACAATGTGCTGGTTTTAGTCCTAACGCTCCTGTGTCGTTTCCCTGATGGCCGGAGGTCAAACAGCTTGTGGAGAGGATGTGAGGCGTCCCTGATGATGTTTACACACCCGTGCAGCCATCAGCTCATCAAGAGCTCCAGCCGTTTGTATTTGCAACAATGCAGTGGTGTTCTTCAGGAGAGGTGGTCCCAGCAGCTTCATGATCTTTGCTCGTACCTCTGTGGAGCCTTTGATGTTGAAGGCGTGAGCTTAGTCGACGCCAAACGCCAAATTGTTGGAACTTCACCGGCCTTCAAGCTATTGAAGCTTCTCCCTGTTCTCTGTCTTCTCATTATATCCCTGAGAAGTTGGTGATATTATGGATTCCTCATTGCTGCTGCAGCCGCCACTAATGAGCTATTCGATGGATCATTTTCAAATTTTGCACCCATATAGACCTTAGTGTGAGGAAGAACTGGATTGATTTCGGGAAAGTTCTAGGGGGAGTTTTATAGGTCATAATATCTCAACCCTTGGTCCGATTTATTACAGGTTTGGTGCAAATGAATCGGGACAAGGAGATCCATCTTGTAAATAGCTTTACTCCAGTGGTTGATCTTTTCGTCTCACTATGGGGAGCATTTCTTATTACATTAAATTTGAGGAGCTCAATCAGGGGGGTTGCTTATACAACGCATGGGATTGGAGACTTTAAGGAGGTATACCTCTGCTTTCGGGGACAACAACAAGTCTAGCCTTCGCCAAATTTGGTGCATATGTATTGACTCAAGGAGATTTATTTTGAACATTTGGCTGAAATTGGCATCAGCACATGGGCGTCGTGTCATGCCACCAATGCCAGACTCTTTTCCCTCATAAAACTTCAGATATGCAACGAGTGTGTATTTGTACCTGTCATGAGCCGGGACACAAAAGTTTCAGTGAGCTGCAGGGCACCGTGGTCAATGTACTGTAGGAAAGTGTGATGAGGGAGGCAACGCACAGCAAACACTGCCAACAGTGTTTGGAAGCCTGGAAAAGTTAGAAAAACAATCAAAAAAGCTTTCAGTGTCCCTGAGAAAAGATTCTATGAGTTCTGTCAGGCTGCATGTAGAGCACAAGTGCTTTAAGCTAAATGTTAATATTAGCTAATGTTGACTTTGGCAATTTGCAAGTATAATGTTCACCATGTTTTAGAATTAAATAGAACAATCTTTATTAATCCTTACGGGGAAATTCAGGGTTTTATCACATTGTGCCAGCCTTTGGTAATTATTCCCGTCAGCATAGGTTGACTATAATAAAACCTGAACGTTTTATTATCAACAAATGCTGCAGTCAGGCTAAAAACAAAAAAACTAGGAAGGTACATTCAGCCCTACTCCTAATTCAAAAGATGTATGCGGCATCAAAATGGTGTGGGGATGTGCAAGAATAAAAAAGTGGGGAGAAAATAGAAAATAGATTTGACGGACTTTTTACGGACGTTTGTTGAATTGATTTGAAAAATGCATTTAAATTCTACAAAAAAACAAAAAAAAGTGGGGAAAAAAAGAATGAATGGATCCACCCCTTTCTCCACTCCAAACAATCATGTGCTCCTCTTGGCCTTTGCCCCCCACTTTCTGCCCAGTTTCATGGTAATCTATTGAGTAATTGATACACAACCGGCAAAAAAAGTTTAAAAAAAATCTATATCTTGAAATTTTCAAAAAAGTAGGAACTCAAATGGAATTCAACTAAGCGCAATCTTCACCAAGTAGGTCCATGACGGAATCCATCAAAGACATCGGTCACATGTAATTAAGCCCGGAAGTCTTGCAGTAACAAAAGAAATTGAGACCACTCCACCCCTTCATCCTGATCCATGATCTTCTGTTTTACAGTTTCACAGTAAAACACCTGCACCTGCAGATTCTCCGTTAAAGGTGTGCAGCCCGGGGGCCAGCGTTTGACTCGGTCGGTAGAGTGGACGCCCATGTACAGAGGCTGAGTCCTGATAGCGCAGCTGCCGCAGGTTCAATTCCACCTGTGACCCCCTGCTGTATGTCACCTCCGAAACTCTTTCTCCCTGCTTCTTGTCAAATCTTCAGCTGTTCTGTCAATAACCCTTTGATGTCCTCACCAAGAACAAAAACTATGGAAAATGATTTCCCTGCTACTTTTAGAGAGTTATTTGACCCTATTAAGATTTTCTTTTTGGTTGTATCAAGCAAATAATTCTGTTTAGTAAGTCTTACTATTCTTAAATTTGCCACATATACTCCTTATTGAATAGAACTTTCTCAATAGCCACAGTTAATGCCTCCTCTTCGGTGATAAACAGGTTCAGTCACATTCTTCTATAAGAAATAGAGACTCAAAATAAGCATGACCAAACTGTTGAGCCGGAGATTAAAAGGATAAACACGTACTGGCACAGAAAAATGGTTTTAAAAAAAAGCCGTGCAGCCTTTACCAGAGAAGCTGGTTTGGGTCACATGCAAAAAAAATTATACTTATCTGCTGCAAGATCAAACTGTGTGTATTTCTAAGAAATGTTTTTTACCAATCTTGGCACAAATCATAAGTAAACTTGCAGAGAGATGAAAATAAAAATAGTGTGCAACCTTTCCTCAGAAAATGCCTTATTTCCTTTGTCACGGCCACAGTTTAGGATTGGACCGAACAAAACCACCCTTCATAATGAAATCATGGGACTGAGTGGAAAATGAAAGCAGAGAGTCTGTTCAAAAAACGTATTGTTATAGTGGTTGGCAGGGACTGGATCATAACAACCAAAAGCATGTGTGCGTGTGTGTGTGTGTGTGTGTGTGTTTGTGCTACCGGGTGGGAGGGGCAGACAGAGACCCCTCATGGCTTCCAGGATCCGAAACATGAAGTGAAGCACGGCCCACTCAGCTGGACTGGCCTGCTGTGAGCTGGAAAACACACACACACAAACACACACACACAAACAGGAACATTCAGAGGGGAATGTTGTGTAACAGGCTGAGCACACGTGAAGAGGGGTCATCTACAATTTGCACATGTGGACACACACACACACTCAGGGGTCCCGGTGAAGACGAACACACACATTCTGTCAGCACTTGATGCTTCACGTTACAGGACTCTAGACACACACTGATAAAGGAGGGCTACTCACAAGCACAGAACACATGGGCCCAGTTTGTTCTTCAGCCACACCGCCTCCAGCATGTGTCTGATGAGCTCCAGCTAAACACACACAAGCACAGGGACAAGAACATGTCAGAGCTCAGGGACGGTGATGATCTTCCATTAGACTCCAATCGGTGGTTTTCCTTCCACATGTAGCTCTAGGAAGTTTGCACATCAAAAGATTGTTAGACAAACACCTGGAAAACAAGGACTTCAGACAGACTGCAGTCAGACGCTATTCAGACCCCTTTGGTTTTTTATCTCTGCCAAGGAAGTTGTGTTTTCCCTCCTGTGAGTTTTGCCTGTTTGTAAGATTCTGAAAAAGCTACAGGACGGATTTGCATGAAATTTTACTTTTGATTTTATTGTAGGGAGGTTTTGGCGTGTCCTAGAGGTGAGTTTACATGTTTCATAGCATTTACAATAAAATAATGAACTGTTTGGAGTAGTAACGTCACAATGTCGCTATTGCTGCTTTTGTTCCTTTGATTTTTTTGGGGGGGGTTGGAGCTGCTGGCTTGGTGGGCTGAACAGAGATGCTGAAGTGGAAGGTGCAATAGACAAGCGGCTACAGAGTATCTGAGAAACTTTCAACACAACTTTATTTAGCTTACAGTGACGACATACAAATAGCATGGAAGCCGTTGCATTATTATGGGAACACTCTGGAACATCAACATCAACAACATGAGGTTGGCGTGGTGACACTCCAGTTTTCACGTATCACATGATGTAATCATCAAGTTAAAAGTTCAGAACTCGTATTGTACCGTTCTACAGAGCAGAGTACATTCCAGAAAGCCCATACTGATGTGGCCATGTTGTTGGTCCAACTGTGGAATGTGTGGGAGTTGTCGGTAGATTAGTCCGGCAATAACTAAGACATCAATAGAGGAATCTTCATGATTATCTTTTTGGCCTTGGCGGAGGTTTATGTCTCTGAGGGCTTTTTGTAGTTCTTGTTATGTTGCAGCCTTATGCTAAAATCTATTAAATTCTTTTTTCCCCTCATTAATCTAAACTCCATAGCCCATAATAATAAATTGCGCGGGGTGCGCTCAACGATGCTGCTCAGGACAGAGACCCCTTCCATCACAATCTCCCCGAAGAATCTGAGTAGCAACGAGATTCTGATAGACAAATTATAACGCATAATCTGCTGTATTAAATCATTCACCTTTTCTTCCTTCTATGTCTTCTCTGGTTGGAGTATGCGTTGTCAGCTTTGTGACTAATATATAGAAAGGCGGGTCTGTCCAGTCATTGAGTTTACCATCGTTTGGACTCCGTTGAAGGCGCAGAAACATCTCAAAGATGATAAGGAGAAATCTGAGCTAACGTTATGAATACTATATATATGTGATATTTCAGTTTGTCTTCAATATATTTGCAAAAAATGTATTAAATGTTTTTTTTTTCACAATGTTATTATGAGATATGGAGCATAGAATGATTTGGGTAAAAAAATAATTTAAAGGATTTGAGCATCAGGCGACAAAATAAGATGTGAAAAAACGAGTACTCCAGAATTAAACATGCTACTTCCTACTTTCATTTCCACTGAACATAATCGACCCCGAGGATCATCGTGTGAACACACACGCGTCCACATCACTACACCACATCATGTGTCAGCATCCGGGATCATTCCGATTCACCTGACGCATATGAAACATTCCTGCTGCACGCTGGGACAAGCGGACGCTCCTCCTCTCTCTAAGTCTGCCCTCTCTCATCGCCTGTGGAATAACAGGAAGAAGTTTTGCCTCATCCACATCCTGAACGCCAGTGGGATACCCTCCACCAGCCGCTGCAAACACCAGCAGCCGTGTCCTCCGGCGACCTCAGGGTGGGAATTTCAATTAGCTTCTGATAGACAACGGACGGACATAAAAAGCAAATGCCAAATGTAATAGGCTTAACTGCTGTTTTTTTTAAATTCTCATGCACTGACAAAAATATTCATTTTTGATTTCATTATATTTATCAGAATGGAAAAATTAAAAAGTAATTATCTATTAGTAGGTAGGATATTTTCTTGTTCTATGTTGGGAAAAGATTAATTCATGCAAAGAAAATTAGGAAACACTGGTGATCCTGCATTTTGTAACATCATTAAGGTCTTTTCTAACCTCCTCTGGAAGAGCGAACTTTGGAAAGAGAACTTAATGGTTTTTTTTAAATTTAATAACAAAAAATGTTCTCCATATTTTCATTTCCTTCTCAATTCTCTTGGAATTATGATTTTTTGCTTTTAATTTATGCATTTAGCATATTAGCTTTCTTTTAATTTAATTATTATTGTCAATTTGGTTTTATTCATTAACTATATTACCTTTTTTTAATGTTTTATTTTAATTTATTCCTTCTTTTGAGATTTTTGTTCTTTTTACCATCCAAAAAGAAAAATTGATATATATTTGGAAGTTTTGATGATTTACTTGAATTGAATGGAAACATAATCCATTTACTTCAACAAAAAAAAGTCCTTGTAATGAAAAAATGTTTGTTTTTCTATTCTAACAAGGCAATTATGTGGAAAGACAGGGCTTTTTTTTTTTCTTCCTAAAACAAATGTGTCATGTTTTTTTGTACAACAGTGAGAAAGTAAAAAAGAAGGAAATAAAAAAAAGAAAGAAAGCAAGAAAGAAAGACAGAAACAAGGAAACAAAGAAGCAAGGAAACAAGAAAGAAACAAGGAAACAAAGAAAGAAAAAAGGATAAAAGAAACAAACAAAGAAAGAAAAAAAACAAGGAAACAAGAGAGAAAGAAAGACAAAAACAAAGTAAGAATAGCGATCCCCGCATGTTGCAGCATAATTAAAGTCTTTTTTAACCTTTTCATGATTTTCTAGAGCAGACTGTGTTTTAGATTAACCTTTTTCTCTCAGTATTTGTCATTTCTCTCTTTCTTGTCTAAAGATTTTTTACATTTTTAATTTCCTGAAGCTCGTTCTCACAGTATTAATCATCTGTTTGTTGGGTAGTTGGTACCTGAGGAAAAAATGTGCTGGTTATGTTTTTAATCCCATAACAAACATTTTCGGGGGGAATTTATTCCGTCTCTTGTTGGCAGTGTTTAACTACTCAATGGTTTTTACTTATTATTTGATACATGGAATTTCCCGGACGGATTAAAAACCTTTAGGAGGTTCTGTTTCCAGTTCTGTCAGCACAGACAAAAAAACTGCAAAAGTCCAAAGCTGCTGCAAACGATTCTTTCCCTGCTCTGGTAACGAGATAAACTGAATGTTTGATGTAAATTAAACTATTAGTATTAAGATGGCAACTTTTCAATCAAAACAAATAATTCTATTTATTTTCTATTCCAAAGGGTTTCTCTTGTTGCTGCTGATGGAATCCGGGCCTCTGAGGATCAGTGAAAGAGATGAAAGTTTTGTCTTTAAGCCCAATACAAATTCACAGAAAAAGGCACAAAATAAAAAAGGGGAAAAAAAGTGATTTAAAGCAACAAATTTGCTCACAGTTTTCCCCGTGTGACTTGTTATTAGAGTGAAATGTGGAGTCAGGGATTTTTCTTAACGAGCCTCGGCTCAACAAAGAGACTGGATTTCTTCGCCGCGGCTCCCCCGTCGAGTCAAAGTTTTAATAACCTTGGGTGAAGAATAACTTCCCCGCATAAATTAAAAAAAAGATGTCAGTCTTTTTCAAATGATTGCATTGGTTTTAAATGCATTTGTGCTCCAAGTGATTCATATTCACTTATTAGCCAGTTGTTCTTTGCTCTGACATTGTTATGATAAAGGAAGGTGCGTAGCAGCAGGGGGGGGGGATAAATACCCAGACTATAATGCGCTGTGTTGCTGTAATGTGTCATAGCGGAAGTTCTCCAGCTCTTAAGCGCTGTAATCTATTTCACCCCCGAACTTCTCCCCTGTCTTGGCACGGCCATTAGTCTCAATAAGCCCGGACGAGAGGGCGGGACGGTCTTCATTTTGAAGAGAAAGCCAGCGTACCACCCTGAGTTTTTAGAGCATGACTCAGCTTGACGTGTGAGTGCAGCCTCCAGCTAGTGAACAGAACCGCTGTTCTTTGAGACAAATGTCCCCGAACGCCTCGCGTGGCTCTCAGAGTGAGGGAGTGCCAATAACTTTGGCTCCCATTAAACTTTTTCCACTTCCGCCCGGCTGAGTAGATCCAGCGATCGTCACATCTGTCCATCACGTGTCGGAGTGAGACTTTTTCCATGGCTTTGATTTTCAAGGCTTAAGTCCGTGACCCCGTGGTGCTGATCTTTTTTTTTTTTTCTCTGTAAATTTTCATCTTCTGCCTCCTATCTTGCTTTACGCTCGGCCTGATTGAGTAGCGCTGGGTTGATGTCTGCGGTATGTTTGGCGTCAGCGGGCCCCGGGCCGCGAACAGACCGCCTCCCATGAGCTAACCTGCCGCGTTTACACAACCAACTGCCTCAGGAGCATCAAACTCAAGGGGCGCTGGCAAAATCAAGACACGCAACCTTCCATTTTTTTTAAGTCCTAAGTTTAAGTCCTTTCGGAAAGATGTTTGGAAGGTCAACTGCTGCATGTTAGCAGTGTTTCAGAATGATCCCTGGTGAATGAAGGCCCGGCGGCAACACTCACGTGCGCGATGCCAGCATTTACTGATCTAGAGTCTAGATCATTAGATGCCATGTCTATATTCTAGACCACAGCAGGTCGTGGGGAAGTAAAAAATAATGAACTCTGCAAAAACGCCAAAAAAAAGCCACCAAGAGCAGCGATAGACCGACGTTGTGAGCAAATTTTAAAGTGCAATGGTTTGAGAATCTTATTATCGACAATTTATGCGAATGCATAAATCCCAGTTCCGGGTTTTCAGAATAAATGCGTGTGATGAAGAGTTTCCGCTTTAAACGTTATGTTGCATTAAGTTGATGATGTTGATGTTAACGTGACATTTCTGGTGAGTTTAACATACGACACAACCTCAATAATAACTTAATGTTTGTGAAAGTTGTTATACATAACATTAGTCAGGGTAAAACCACTCAGAGGTACCGACACAGTTCCCCTCTCCTTCACGTCTCCAGTATAGAAGTAAACCACCAAAATACTTCTATACGCACACCAAGCATGAGCTATCCTGGCTAAAAACATTTAACAAATAAACACAAAGTTCGTAGTTTGTCGTGAGTCTCCCACCGGCGCGGCTTTGTGATATCAACATCATCTTCCGTTGTTATGTCGACGGAAGATGACGTCAAAGTCGCATGAATTCCGAAAAGAAGCGATTTCCAGTTCAGACTGGGGTCGCATTGCAAAAAAATCCAGCTGGTGTCATATTTGGCTCACATATGGTGGTGGCCCAAATCGGAACTGGAAAAGATCAGATTCCATGTGGGTTGTTCTGTTCACAAAGCCATAACAAAAAAAAATCAGAACCACCTGTCAGTGGTTATGATGTCATGACTGATTGGTATAATTTGGTAAAACAGTTCTATGCGCTGCAGATACCCTGACTTTTTTATCTGTGTAATGCGGTCCATTTAACTGCTAAATGTCAAAACTGGCACAATACATCTCAATATCACACCGTGGTTTGCAGCAGTGGCGCTCCAGCCAAGAGGCTGTCGCTGGTCGCATTAATAGTAGAAGCCAGAGAAGCATGGATGCTGAGGGAAGGCACGTTTAATGAGAGATGGGACAGCGAATGCACTTTCGTGCTTAATGGAGACAAGCCTCTGTGTCTTCTTTGTAATGAGGCGATTGCAGTGCGAGAGGAATACAATTTACAGCTGCACTTTGACACCAAATACAAAGCACCAGAACGCTAACTTAAGTCACAGAGGAATGCTACAAAAAGTCAGCAAGTTCTCAGCAGAACGTGCTCGCAAGAGCGTCGGCGGAATAAAACAGAAAAAACAAAACGATGCAGCAGTGAAAGAAAGGCTTCTTTGAGGAAATCCCTCAGATCATGAAAGTGGTTATTTCATGAGAAGCGTCTTCAAAGCAGTGCCCGATGAGGAAATGTAAATAGTAATAGTAGTTATTTTTTTCGCTAGACTGCAACTTTCAGAGCCAATAAAGAATCAAAAAGGTAGACACCTTCATATACACCGAAAAAACTCCAAATCATACCAAGAGTATTTGCTCCAGACGGTTCTGGGATAGAGCCGTTAGGTCTTTCCTCTGGCCATACGGTACTAGTAGTAATAGAAACAGTAATAGTAATGGTGGTTAAGGGGGCGGGAAGCACGATGGCGCAGTGGGGAGCGCCTTTGCCTTTCTGTGTGGACTTCTCATGTTCCCTTCGGGTTATCCTCCCACAGTCCAAACACATGCCGGTGTGAAGGCTTATCTGCCTCTACTTGTTGACTGTGTGACTCACCTGCGACTCATTCTCAGTCGCTCTCAGCCTCTTGCCCAATAAAAGCTGGGATAGGTTCCAGCCCGGCCCCCGCAACCCTGAATAAGCGGTTACATACAATGAACAAGTGTGGGATATATAATCCTCTTCTTCTTTCAGCTGTTCCCTTTAAGGCTCACCACAGCGGATCATCTGTTTCAATCTCGTCCTGTCCTCTGCATCTCTCTCTTTCACGACAACCAACCGCATGTCCTCCCTGACCACATCCAGAAACCTCCTCTTTGGTCTTCCCCTTTTCTCCTGCCTGGCAGCTCCATCTCCAGCATCCTTCTATCAACCCATCCACTATCCCTCCTCTTCACATGTCCAAACCATCTCAGTCTGTCCTCTCTGACTTTGTCTCCAAGATGTCTAACCTGGACTGTCCCTCTGATGTGCTCCTTTCTAATCCTGTCCATCCTCCTCACTCCCAGAGAACATCTGAACATCTTCAGCTCTGCCTCCTGTCTTCTGGTCAGAACCACCGTCTCTAAACCATCCAGCAGAGCTGCCCTCACCACCATCTTTAAACCTTTCCTTTCACTCCTGCTGCTACTCTTCTGTCAGGGATAACTTTTGACACTCTTCTCCTTGAGTCATATGTTCCACATAAACACTTCATTCAGAAGATAAATTCCGTATTTATTTTCAAAGGCGGAGAATACACTTTTATAAACCTTTTTAAAAATGTACAATCTAAAAAACAAAAAACATTTGTCTGCATTCTTTGTGTGCTTACACACCATCGCAAGATGGCGGCTTTAAAGTGGAGGCCGAAGTCAAGGATTTGCTTTTAAATCAAACTCTATGAAATGTAACATAATTGAAGGAGATAATGAACTATACCAACAAAGTCAAGACAAATCTTAATGAAATGGAACAAACAGATTTTTGTGTGGAAAAAAAATGTAAAACTACTTGAAAACACTTTTGTGGCCGCCTATTAAAGTCAAAGCCACTAATTTCTCTCTTTACAAAGTATGGGTGAAGTAACGGGAGGATTACCTCTGCCAAAAGTTGCTGACCATGACGCCGACCTGGATTTAAGGTTCCGCTGCTTTTAACGTTAAATTGACTTCAGCTGATGATGACGCTAACGTTGGCATAAGGCTAGCCTAGCTGATACCACTCTGATAGACGGGCTAATGTTTCAGCTGGATGTTGTTTTAAAGTATTGGAATGTTTAAGGTTTATCAAAGGTCCGTCAGCTATTATGAACTGTTTTTGTTTTCCCTTAATGGTCTTCAGATGATGAGCTCAGCGGCGTGGATGCCGATGAGCACGACGGCTCTCCACAGAACACAGAAATGGGCGAAGGTAGCCGTTGTCAGACCATCAGAGATCAGCTGATAGCATTGCTTCTGCGGGTTTCAAACAGCTGTTTGGACCAAAATGTGTCCTATAAATACCAGAGAGCATTAGATCACATCTCCTGTCAAGAGCTGACGGCAAAATCATCAATCAGAGCGATTCCAATCAAGCTTTATCTTTCTGATTATTTCTTCACATCGACATGCTCAACCCAAAAACACGCCAGGTTAGGGTTAGGGGTCGTGTAACCCACCTCATTAACATACAGATAGAGAAACTCAGAACTGAAGAAATGTAGAAATATGGATACAAATAAATGAACAATGTGAAAATAAGGAAAAACATAAATGCAGAAATGTAAAAATACATAAATAAAACGATAAATAAGTGGATGAATGTATAAATGAATGCATAAATGAATGAACATACATGCACAAACACACACACACACACACAGTGTACCAACCAATTTGGCTACATAGTTGACAACCAGCGAGTCAATCTTCTTCTTCCCCAGTCGAGGAAGGTTTCTGTTGAGATGCTCACGAAGTTTGTCAACCGTCTGCAAATTTGAAGAAAAAACAAAACACACTTTGATTATATTCAATTCAGTGCATGTGTGTGTGTGTGTGTCTGAGAGTCAAACTTTGTGTTTGTGTGTTTTTAGCATTCTTTGCTGAGCACTTCCCAGGGTCAAATTGAGTTCACGTTGACATTTCCCTCGACTAAAGTCCCGAAATTGATTTAACCGCGGAGAGGAAAGGAGACGAGAGAGGAGAGGAAGGACAGGAGAGGAGACCTATGATTGCGAGAGGTGAGGAAGCACAGGAGAAGAGGACGATGCCGACAAAGAGGGATACGTTGACAGAAGGATGTGAAATCCTTCTTGGAAACGGGAGGATGAAGGAAGCAGCAGGAACAGAGGAGGAAGGGAAGGGAGCACTATTAAAGAATGATATGATGAATGAGGTTGGGAGGGAATAAAGGGAAACAAATGGTAGAGATGATTGTAAGAATATCTTAGAGACAGCTGGCATCCTGCCTGAACTCTGTCGGGCGAAGGAGTTCTTTGAAAACGACGTTGAGCAGAACGGGAAGATGTGAAATTGTCACTCAGGCAAAGTGCAGCAAAACAAAAATCATCCGACGCATAAATGGAGCTATACCCTAAAACTGACAAAGGAGGTTAGGGATCATCCGTAAGGATTTTCACAATGGATGTATACATCCATCAGCCATAACATTATAACCAGGGACAGGTTAAGTAAGAGTAACCTTGATTGTCTCGCTACCATGGCACCTGTCTGTGGGTGGGAAAAGGTTCTGCCATTAAAGTTGACGTGTGGAAGCAGGAGAGAAGATCTGATAGCAATTAAGATCTCTAGACACCTAGGCCTCAAGAATTTAAGGTCTTCTGGGGTATTTCTGGTTTGGAGTGTTTAAAACCTTCCAAAGTGGTCTGAGGAAGTGGAACTGGTTCCTGATATCCATAAAACGGTCGTTGGTTCCGAGGCTCAGCGATGGATGTCTAGTATTTAGAATCACAATGTTTTATCCCCTGTACTCTTATTTCACATACTTTTTTCTTATTTTCATTTTTCTTTTAGAAGTGCCTTTTTTTTAGTTATTTTTTACTGAAATATTTTGTTTATTTGTAGCTTTGATATGATTTGTTTTCATGTTTTCTTTTCTTGTCTTTTTTCCACTGGCTTTCTCTATTTAATTTATTGTTCTTTCAAATTTTTATCGAAAAAAAAAGTGTTTTATTATTGTAATTTTTTAAATAAAAAAACAAACTTTTAGTTGGAAAAAATGCTATTTTCTCTTATATTCTCATTTATTTTATTAAAATAAAAAAAAAGTTTTGTATTTTCTTTCTAATTTAACAAAATTCCAATTATTTCTTTATCGGCTTTTTTATGGAATCTTTTATTGGTCCATTGTAGAAGCTTGAAACAATGATTATTATCACCAATTCTTTCCGTCTGTGCCGTTCTACTCTGTGAAACATTCTGGTCTGCATGTTTGTGTGATAAGTGCTCCATAAATGAACATGAGACTATCATTAGTAGTTTGATAGTTATTAGAGAGAAACAATAATTCGCTGTTTATACAGAATCCAGCTACACACATCTGAAGAAAACCAAATGTGATGCCAACAGTTTAATCTTAGATTGAAAGACTCTAGTATATAATACTTGGATCAAGATGATAATTTAAAAGTATATATCTTTAAAGGTGGGTTTTTTTTGTAATTCTTGCCCAAGCATTCCAGGCATAACCAATTAAGAAGTAAACATTTATTAATAGTCAGATTCAGGATCAAGACAATGTTACAGGTCAAGAATCCCTTTTAGTGCTGCTAAATTGTCAGGTTACAGTTTATTGTCTCTCACCAGGCCGATGAGCGCCCTCTGTTGATGGTCCTCCTCCTGGAAAAGTGGCGCCAGCTTCTTCCCTAAAGGAGAACAGGCAGGGGTGTGTATACATAAAACAACAGGCTTGAAGCTGCACCTAGATGAAAAATGATTTTGACGGGTAGCCTGAAGCATGTCGGTGCTATAACATCAGTTAACAGGACATTAAAAGAA
Source organism: Lophius piscatorius (assembly GCA_009660295.1). Taxonomy (NCBI): domain Eukaryota; kingdom Metazoa; phylum Chordata; class Actinopteri; order Lophiiformes; family Lophiidae; genus Lophius; species Lophius piscatorius. The sequence goes on from VRLP01000222.1 coordinate 144,243, forward strand.
TGAAAGAAGGCCAAAAATTCTTTTGTGGGGGTATTTTCCTTTCAAAATCCATAAAAAGAAACCTTGTCAGTTATGAGGCAGCCGTTCTGCTGTGTAGTGTGTGTGTCGGTGTGTGTGTGTGTGTGTGTGTGTGTGTGTGTGTGTGTGTGTGAATGCAGGCTACAGGTTTCTGTGCATTAACTACTCATAAAGTGAATCTCGCTGCACCTCGGTAGATAAATTATTGCACACCTGCATACACTTCGTCTTTTCAACACGTGCACATGCAAGGAGCTGCCTCTTTGATGTTTCAAGATAATGTGTCACAGATATAAATAGTGCTCGCAGATCACAGCTTACTGACAGGAAGAGCTGCCAAAGTTGTCGTTTCACATTTTAGAGAAACAGCTGATGTTCTTAAACCTTTAATGTCCTGCTCAACTGTTTGGTTGAGCACATTTTTCATTCTCTACTTCTTGTTGAAAGATGCAGGTGAACCGGTTTATAATCCGACCAAGTGGTCGCTTGTCTATGCTAAAGAGTAAAGGGATCACAGACAAGGCCATGGGGGACACCACAGGTTAAGGAGGCCACTGAGGAGCAGGCTATGGAGAAAGTCCTATTCAATAAATATATTTTTTTCTTTTGGCATATGAAAGCATTTGAACATTTAATTAAAATAATTATGTCACTTGACAAGAAAAAAGAAAGTGTAATAAGGGTCAAATAGTTTTTTTAAGTGCTTAAAAACATGCTTGACCAAACAATTTGTCATATTATTGTAAATTATAGTCTGTAAAATGTTGAATTAACAAATACCCAAAGTAAAAATGGGTATGTGTTTCCATAGTTTTTTTCTTGGTAAGTATATTTACGGGTTAATCTCAGCAAGCTTGTATGGGTGCAACTGTTTTAAGATCAATTAATGGGGTCAGCAAAATAAATCTGCAATTTTTATTTTTATTGTCATTTTGGCGATCGAGTGTATGCGGGTACACTGGGAAGCATCTTGGGCGTCAGGAAGACTATCCCCTCGCACACTCAAGTGGACAACAAACATCTATGGACACAATGAAGGATTAAAAGTCAAGTAAAGAAAGTCAAATCTCCGGTTTTTAAAAGCACACTGTTACCTCTGCTGCTGCTTTTTATTCCGCAGCTACGTTATCACAACCTTCTCTACCTTCGCCATTTGTTTTCTTGTCAAAACATTCAATACTTCACAGCCATCTTATGGATGCATCGGTCTCAACATGAAGGATGCAGGTAAGGATGTGGCCCTTCATGGATTCGTTCGAAATGGACATATCTGTTTTCATTCAGAGACGCAGTATAAATGGGTCTGTAGTCCACAGTGATCTGGGGTGGTTATCGAGTGGAAGACAACTGAGTGTGACTGCAGGGTCTCGCAGAGACAATATTTAACTAGGTCTATATGCAGTCGTCCCCGACAGCAAGGGTATATCCCTGAAAAGTCTCCAGTACCCTGCATTATATAAGCAACCCCCTGATTGAACTTTTCATATTAAATATGAAGTTATGTACGAAATACAGTGTTATTTGCATAGCCCCCCCCCCCTCTTCGTGACTAAAATATAATATATCAATATAAAAGATAGCTCTCCACTAGTCAAATCACATGCTCCAAATGTGGACCAAATCGGATAAACTGTTGAGAAATGTAAGCCCAAAACCTTTGAAGCTAAAGCTCCCCCTAGTGTGAGAAATGTAAAATTAAACTTTCCCAAAAACAATGCAGTTCTTTCCCGCACCCAGCTCTATGACATATAAAATGGGACACTGATCCATGTCATGGTTTTTGAGTGATTTCTGGAAAACAGTGTTTTTCATTAGACAGCTCCCTCTAGTGAGTAAAATATGTTATAATAAAGATAGATCTCCTCAATTCCATTCATATGCACCATATTTTGACTAAATGTTACCCACTTTTGAGAAATTATGGCCTGACAATTTTTATTTATAGTGTCAGAAATATACCGCAGAACTTTCCAACAGCAACATTTTAATTTGTCCAATGATTAACTGGCAATCAGCCTCACTTTAGTGCAGATGAAATTTTTCTTAACAACGCAGGATGGTAAACATCATACATGATGCTTGATTATTCTTATTACATTTACAAATGACTTGTATGTGATTTACTCATTAAGTTATAAACACTTTACAAATAATTATCAATCTGCTACAACTCATTACATATAAAGGGTATCAGAGAACTGACGCTTGCCAAATAATGAGCACACTTATCTTATCTGTACTGCTAACGTGAGGTTGCCATCACATTAACAGTACAGATATATTTATATATATATATATATATATATATATGCTTACACATATACATATAATAGTACTCACATAAATATGTTCACACACACACATATACACCGTACGTAGCTGCTGCTCAGGGCTGCTATCCTTCTAGCACATTCTCCCTAAAGAATCTAAGCACCAAATATTTTTATCTCAAGACGATTTATCACTTTTCTGCATGAACTATCTTCTGGTATGCAAAAACTTTTGTTATTGTTACGTTTCAGTGAATTTTCCCTTAAATTAGCTGCCAAAGTCAGTATACTCCCATGGCTACTCGTGTTTTACATGTGATGTAACACGATATGACAACCACAAAGATTTAAGGGAGCTGTGTCTGCGGTAAAAGTAAGATACGTTTGTGAGTCAAGTGAATACGAGGGAGGATGCAGCTGTGTGAGGTCATACATGTGCATTAAGGGAGGGAAGGGATGGTCCGGTGTTCTGTGTGACACCTAACAGCTGCATAGAGAGTGAGAGTGCCAAAATAGAAAGAAAAACAGGGGACGTACGTATATATAACTCTGTGCGGTTATATAAATATAGCATTCTTCAACTTTGTATCATTCACCTTTTTCCCTTCCTCCCCCTGTCTTCACATTCCAATATAAATTCACACAGTGGTTCTGTTCAGGTGAACAACGCACAATGTGAATTGACACCGTAAAAAGCTTACTGTAAAAGTGCAATAACTAACTGACAGCCACTGACAAGTACGTACAATTATGTAATGTATGTGATCACTAAGTCTCGTTATCTAAGTATATTATTTTTCACTGTGATTATTGTCAGTATGGGATCATTTACAGTAATATCTTGCTGTATATAAACCATACTGTGATTTCCTGCAGTATGTGATATATAACTATAACTATACCACATTATAGCTTGTTTTTAGCTTGTATATTTGTTTATTGCCTTGTCCATTTAATTTAAATTTATTTATATGACGTTCGTACTGTGAGATTGGTTATTATGGTGTTCTACAGTATGTGATAACTTACTGTTTTTCTCCACTGTATGTTATTGGTTACTGGTTTTCTTCAGTATGTGATAGTTCCCCATAACGTTCTACAGTACATCATTGATTACTGTAATTTTCTACAGTATTTGATCACCTACTGGAATTACCTACATTATATAATTTTAAGTGTAATTTGTATTTGATTATACAGTTTTTTCCATGGTGTAAAATGACAGTAATGTTCTGTTAATAAGCAAAGCATGCTACTGTAGACTTCAAGCTATTTTTGTACAATGCAAACAAACACACAAATCCAGTCTCTCGCACATAGTTTATGGCTCTGTGTTTGGGTCTAAGGATGTTTGTTTGTTGATGTGTGTGTGTGCGTGTGCGTGTTGTTTGTGTGCATTTGTGCCGTCTTACCGAGACACCAGGTGTTCACCATCGATAGCACTCTAAAAAAAAAAAGAAAAGCATTGTGTGAAAACCACGCATCAAGCCGTATTATAATAAGAGTCTTATTTTTTCGCTGCAGTTGACAACAAAAGTCTAAATTTAAACAATTTAAACATTTACTTGAACAGGGTCAGTCTAATTTCTCGGGTATTTAACTTTTTTTATGATTTCAAAGCATACATTTCAATTCAAAATGTAAACTTGTGACCAGTTCTATTAGGTGATTCATGCATTTAATCAGAGAGAACAGCGGGGAATATTTTCTACTATTTGTCATAGTTGGAATGAGATTTGTTTCCTGTTTGAGCTTAAGGGTTTATTTTCCTCGCTGTATTTAGTTGCTCTGCTTGGTCGCACCCGTTTCCAATTACCTCTTTCTACACAGAGATCCAAAAACAGCACCAAATCAAAGACTCTCCTCTGTGACGGCGTTCTTTGCTTCCACTGGAATAAAAACAGCGAAGGAAAAAAACGCCACTGCAGTGTGGGATTGTAAATAGTGAGCAAAAAACGCCTGACATATAGAGGTCTATTCATGCTCAAACCTAAAGTTAAATGCAGATACAGACGGAGCTTTTCAGAAAGCTTATAGACACAGGTATGCTTTTTTATTTATATATCATGTATTTCTCACACACCACCACCAAGCAGACCTTTTGCGGCTTAATATTTATCATATTATCACACATATTGTTGTTTTCGATACTTTCGTCTCTTTACTGCTACCTCGGTTGTACTGATACTGTACTGACAGTGCAGAGGAGACATGAAACATGTAGCATGTTTCTCACTCAAACAACGTTTAGAAACTAGTTGGTGCAAATCACTTGTTTGCATATAAAGATATGAGATCTGGGCTGATGTTTTACTCCGATGGAGAGGTGGGTGTTGTCATTGGGGGAGGGGTGGTGGTGGGGGTGCCTTATATCAGATATGGAATATCAGATTCAGTTTCAAGTCAACCAATCCTTATTTGATTCAGTTGCTCAGCTGATCATGTCTGCTTGGAGGGTTAGAAATATGTAGATTTAGAAGCATGGAGACATTTTCAGTTCTTCCTCTTTGAATTAGCTCAATTTTAGCTTAATTTCTAAATTTACGTAGTGATTACTAAAGTATATTTTATCTCATCTATCTTCATCCATCTGCTTTTTTGAATCTTCTTTAATCTTGTTTTTGTAGTCAGTTAGACTTTCTGTGGTATTTTGAAACTTGATGTCTGCCGCCTTCCACTTCCTGCTGCACATTTATAATCATGCTGCCTTCGACGGATGAGTATCTAGAGGCGCAGCTAGCCCCCAACGGCTCGTGAAAAATCTGAAATGGTTTTAACTAGATATGAGACCGGCCTCACTCAATAATCTGATAATATGTTAGGCTCATTCATTTGTTTTGCTGAAGCACAAAAGCAATTTACATCTTTATTGTATTACATTATGTTTCATTTTTCAACGGATTGTGCATCAGAATTGATCTGAGCTGACAAACAACCTAAACAATGTATGAATGTGAATGCCACTCCGTCAGAGGCTCAGGGTTAAAGGCTGTTGATAAACAAATAGGAATTGATCCGACTAAAAAGTCTGCTCGATAAATAAAATGTTAAAACGCATCAGAGCTACGTTATTGTAATGTTCCATCCTTATCATGAACATCATGAACGGGAAGCACTCACTACACAGCATCAAATGTTTGTTACTCCTCATGTGTATATAGTCCCCAACAAATATATTATCTCCTCTAGATAAAGCGTTTAAAGTTATTTTAAAATATGTACTTCTTCAAAAGAATGAGTTGAAATATCCGCAAATAAATCAAGGTCATAACAGTTACTTTTGGTCCATCTATTTTCTTATTCTTATCCGGGGTTGGTTGGCAGCAGGCTAAGCAGGAATTTCCAGACATCCCTCTCCCCAGCAACACTCTCCAGCTCATACTGGGGGATCCCGAGCCGTTCCCAGGCCATTGAAATAGTTAGTCCCTACAGCGAGTTCTGGGTCGACTTTCGGGGTCTCCTCCAATCTGGATGTGCCTGAAGAATGCTGAAGATGCTGCTGCTCCTTTAAAGACGAAGGAGCAGCAGCTCTACATCGAGGTCATTCCAGATGTCTAAGCTCCGTACCTTATCTCTGAGACTGAGCCCGGCCCCCCGAGGAAGGAAGCTCATTGCAGTTTCTCGTGTCCTTGACCTCATTCTTTTGGTCTTTACCCAGATCTCATGACCATAGTTGAGGGTCGGAACGTAGACGAACCGGTAGATTTAGACTTTTGGTTTTAATGTTATTCTTTTGGCTCCCCCAATTAGAGGTCAGCAAAGCAGTGGCTAAAGTTTTTATGTCGGATGCCCATCCTGATATTAGACAGCCCTTTTATCCATGAGTACACCTGCTCGGGAAACCCTGGTTGGCTGGCTGAGGCCCAAACCCCCTAAATTTCAAGGTTTTTACAGAATAACTAGTTAGGTAACTATCTTCTGAACAGCAAGATGATTTTCCTCCTGTTTTAATTGTTTACTGTTTCCACGGACAAGAACGATAAAATACTGTTGGGAGAGGTCAACTCCATCTGCTCATGGAGATTGTGAGATAAGATCAAAAGCCCCAGAAAAGCTGCTAAATTGACCTTGTGTTTAGAGAGTTAGAATGTGAATGCGCTCATTGCCGCCATCTCCCCCTCAGTTTTCAGGACTGTGTGTCTGAACTGATACACTTTTCTTCAAAGAGCTCTAGTGGGAAGCAGACCTACTTCTTTGTGTTCTCCTCCAGGTGATTCATGAGGCTGGATGGTCCCTTCTTAGACATCTGAAACAAGCAATAACCAACATTGGATGTCTAAAAATATGCTCACATCATCTGAAAAAAGACCCCCCAAAGGTATGTTGACGTTAGAGGGCACACTGACGAACACAATGAACAAACATTTACCATCAACCGGTGTAACTTCCATGAGGGGAACTTTGTGTTAATTGATACAAACACACACAAACACACACTCACTAGTTTATCCCAGTCAGATTGTATATGTGAGGTCCTGTATCGAGGATTGGGAACGGCATCTAGATATTTTGTCCTCTCTCGGTTCCACTGCAGCTCCGACCAGAAACCCTGGAGACATCTGGCCTACACACACACACACACACACAGACAAGACCATAGCGGAAAAACAAGGACATTGTCGCAAAAGAATTACACCTAAATTGTGCACAGGGTGCAATAAATCTGTTTTTAATCAGAATTTTGTTACCTTTCCTTTGAACACAGGCTCAATATGCAGCTCAGTGGAGCACAACACTCCAGGGACATCTGACAGACACGCCGGTATCTGCTGGAATACACAAAGATACACCAAGATCTGTGTGCGTGTGTGTGCGTGTGTGCATGTGTGTGAATGTGCACTTAAGGCAAAAATAAGTAAATAGAAGTGCATGTGTCCTCTTTGTATTCATATCCATATACAGTATGTGTCTGCCTATTTATTGCCTATGAATTATGCAGCTGGACGTGTGTGTGGATGTGTGTTACTTCGTGTGTGTGTGTGTGTGTGTGAGGTTGTGTTACCTTCTTGTCAAATACAGCCGAATAGGGCAGGACTTTATCCAGACTTAGAGACTTCTCATAGCTTATTCTGTACAAAGAGGCTGAGAAGGAGAGAGGGGGAAAGAGAGTTCAGCCGAGAATAGTTATTTAATAATATTGTAGTTTTTCACAATTCGTATCCTAAAACAAGCTTAAAATACTTCTTAGGATCGAAACGTAAAGCGAACAAAATTGCGAAATTTTTCATAATTAATAAAATTCTTAAAATTCCCCCAAAGGTTCGGTACCATAAGATTTTTGCATGTAAAAACTTGTGGATGAAAAAAATCTTAAACTATTTTCAAGATACGACCGAGAAAACTCTCTCGCAAAAAGAGTCTGAACTGAACCCGTAACCATAAAAACTAAGTGGAGAAATGCACCATTTAATAACTTGTTCGTTGTTTGTGGAAACATTTATGAAAAAATGTTGAGTTGTGCTCAAGAAAAGAAAGAATGAGCATGTTCCCAACTTCTAACCATGTCGAAAGAAATTGGAAAATTGAAAAAAATAATGATTAGCATTTGAATTTTGCCTCAGTAATAAAACCCATTCCCAGAATGAGCCCGAGGTCAACTTGTAACCATAGAAATATAAAACTAAAAGAAAATAAAATTTCCTATACGATTTGAGTTATGCTCCAGAAACTAAACCCTCAATGACCCCCAAAATGAAAAAATACAAAACCCCAAAAAGCCACGAGTACCAAAAAATGAAAAACAAAAGCAGTTCCTATATACTGTTGTGTGCAGCAAAATCTTGTTTTTGATTAATGATCCATACATAAACCATGACTGACATCAGACAGGGTGAGGGAACAAAACTGTTCCTACATCTCCCTCCTCACTTTATTGACGGCAGTAGATCCTAGTTTGGAATCCATGAACCTTCTCCATCCCAGAACTCAAAAACAACATGTGACCCCTAAAAAATGTCCGCTATGTCAGAAAAGCTGTGTTTTCGTAACTAATATACCACTATTATTTTCAAACCATTATTATTGACTTTGGACTAAATCGGACCAACGGTTGAGAAATTATGGCCTGAAATATAAATCTATAGATAGATAAATATGGGGGGGATAAAGCTCCCCACAGTGGTGGAAATATTCAACCCACCTATCCATGAATCAAACCCAGTTCTTCCTCGCACTAGGGCCTATGTGGGTATAGAATTTTGAAATCTTCCACGACATTTTTTTCGAGTTATAGCATTAACGAGAAGGACCTTCAGACTTTGTGTGGATCTAGTGACTCAAGTCACCTTCATACAAAGTAAACGACAAAGAAAAAGCCACAGATCTTTAGATTTGCGAGCAAGGAAAAGGCAAATGTTTGACATTTTTGCTGTGACTGGAGTCCTTTTCTTCAAAGCCACGTTGTGAGGCATACCAATGTGTTTCTGTGAGTCTGCAATGACTTCACTGTGTGTTCAGACTGCTGCCAGGAATCTCCAAGGTCTCAAAATAACTCTAATCTCAGACTCTCCAGACTCGCACTGAGAGGAAATCTTAGAGGCAAACATAGTTGATATGAAAACTCAGTTTTGTGAGGATGAAATGTAAGCAGTCCACTATCCACAGACGGAAGGAGGCAAAAAGAGACTGGAGGGTAGCGAGGAAGGATACCCAGGAGGCTCATCATCCACTAACCTAGAATGAACTCTTGGATCTGGTCAAAGGATTGGAAGGCGTTCACGTTGTCACACAGCCAGTCAATAATCTGGAGGGAAGATGCACACACAGGAAACAGGCGTTTAAGGGGCGGGAGCACAACATGACCCCTGCACAACAACTTCTATCATCATCTTTTATTCTTTACAGGGGGAGTTTGACATTTCAGGAAACGTGAATAAGATTAAGTACCACCAATGAGCTGGTGCCGTCTGACCCATCAATAAAAGGACAGCAGGTTCTTTTCCTTCAAAAAGAACCTGGTGCTAGTTTGGTGCTGGTGCCTGTTACAGTGCTTAGTTGGTTCAACTCGCTCACCTCCTAAGAACCTGTTTGCTTTGCCATTGGCAGGGAGCCAAGTCAGAGCCGCGTTACATCACCACATAACGTCAGTATGTCCGCGTCTTTTTGCCCAGCGACGCTCGCGCCATTCTCAAGCACAAGAACGAAGATGGAGCTCATCGTCTCCACGCGAGTGCTGTTGCTGGCTTTGCAATCCTACGTTGAGATCCAGGACACTCAGGACAAAGCAGCTGCTTATATTAGCATGACAGTAGCTAATATAAGAAGTTACTTCATTATTCATTATTTTAGTAAATGAATTACAGAATTATTACTTTTAATACAATCTATTGCTGCACAAAGCCTCAAAACCATCAACCAAAACAGATTAATGGGGGATTATCGCTTCTCTTTGTCAAAACGATACAACAGTAAATTGAGTACAAATGTAATATTTCTGCCTTATTTTGCTGTTGTTTTTGTTTTTTTTATCTCCTACGTACATATGTCTGCTCTTGTTCTTGGGAAGCCATATCTGTGTTGCCACATTTTGCCAGAGGGCGTTGCTCGCAAAGTTAATTTCCTCCTGATTTGATGAATGAATGTTCAGAGGATTTACTGCTGTTTGAAAATGAGTCCAATAATTACTGCTGCAATAATCTGTGCTGGTTTTCACGTCTACCCATTTCAATGAATGGACTCAACGACCTGAAGTGAATCTCCAGTGACAAAAACCTAAATGACATGCAGAAAATTAATAACTATTAAATACGGGGGGGTAGGATTGGGCCTTGTTCTGATTCCTTCAATTTAGAATTTATCTCCTACTAAACTGTGGCGGATCTTCAAGTTAAATCTGATATTGAACACGGGAAACCTGAGTTGAATAAATTTGTTGAATAAATTTGCCCACCTGAACTTAATGACTAGTTGTGTCTTCCTTAACACTAACAGCTGCAAACATAAGACTCAGATGATTCCAATAATACGAGATATAACGAGTCTGCAGTTTTCCAAAGGACAAAATTTCAACTAATAACTCCACACAAAGTTCTCCCAAAGGTTCTAAGGTTCATCAAGAATCCGTTTCAGCGGTGGTTTTCGCTTCGTCACTCTCCCTTGGAGGCCATTATTCCCCAGCTTCTTATCCAGCTTCCTCTGAATGGTGTATCCATGAACTCTGACCTTTAATGAGATGAGCGATGCCTGCGGTTCCCTGAACTTTGGATCTTTTGCGACTTCCTGAATGAGCTGCATTTTGGAAGGTGGTCGACTTCTATGAAGGTTCTCTATTGTATTGTAATAGTAAATGTAATTATTAAATGTAAAGACTGAATGTAAATATTTAAATTTCAATCTAAATGTAAATGTTGAAAATAAATGTTTTGGGGAAAAAACGAAATATTTAGCTAAAATGTAAATTTACTCTGAAGAAGTGGAAGAACCAAAATAAAAGCTTGATGAAGAAAACCACTTCGATCCGGGGATTATTACTCCTCTGGGGCTTCATTTATGAATGAAGCCCCATTTTGGACCAAGGCAGTTTCAGAGCGGGTTCTGGACCAGTGCCTAACTTGGAGCAGATTCTCAGCATTGCCACCGCAGATGGCCCTTGTCCCAAAAATGGGTTTTTAAGAGAGACCAGAGTCTATTTAAAATCTTTTTTATGGTTCATTTAAAAAAATTTGAAAGGATCAGTTACACATGTCCAACACTAGGGTGGGTGTCATCTCAGAAATTTCCAAATTCACAGTTTGTTGGAGATGATTTCTCAACCGTCGGCCTGATTTAGTCCAAATTTGATGCATACGAATCGACTCGAGGAGTTTTCTCTTATATATGTCATATTGTACTCCCATAGTTCATATTTTATCAACTATGGGGGAACGTTCAAACATTAGATCCTTACCGTTGATCCAATTTAGTCTAAATGGTCAAATATGAATCTACACAAGGAGATTTATCTCCTTTTATTACTGAGCTCAGAAAAACTAGTTTACTGTATTTGTCTTCATCAGTGAATCACAATGTTATTTGATCTTAGTGCATAAAAATCAAACACATATAGAGCGAGGTACGTTCTCACTGCATTTTGACTTCACTCTCTGCTCTGTAAATTCTAATTCGGTAAAATATTGGCACGTTAGAATCGGTCCAAAATCCGACAGCCACAGTGCAGCAGAGTGAAAACTTGTTTTTTTCTTTGCCGTTTGAAAAAAATAGATCTTCGCCGATGACGATTTGAGGCCCATGTCCAGAAACACAGATCGTATTGGATTTGTTTGAGGATGAAGAAAGAGGGGGAAAAAAGCGGGAGCAGAGGAACTTAATTCCTGTGTTACTGTGTTATTTCAACTTTAAAAAAATTGCCATGAACAAAGCAAAAAGAGAAATGTTAACAAGAAAGCAGCGTTGTTGAAACCACTACCTTGTTTGCTCCTGACCCCGTTACGCAGTTTTTGAAGAACAAATAAAATGATGTGTGGTGTCTGTTTTCCCAGTACGAGCAGCACTAATGAAGCCGGTGCCTGATCTCACCACTCCAGGAAGAATTCATTACAATACATCAGCGCTGCTGGAGAATCCCAATTTAGGTGTCCTCCTAATAGAGTCTGACTCACAGGCAGATCAACATGTCTGCCGCTTCCCTTCTGCCTCTGCTTTGCATCATTTAATAATAATAATAATAATAATACATTTAATTTATAATGCACTTTACATTTGATCTCTGCCCACTTGTCCTGTCTCCATGCAGCATCCGGGTTTTTTTTCAACTTTCTTCCGCTTCTGACTTAAGTTTAACATCCACCAAATTTTCAAGAAATCGCTGAAAATTTGGCTTTATCTATACATTTTTTTATTTTAGAATAATATCCATTTTTCTCTCGGAGGTAGCGCCTCATACCTACTTTACGTTTTTAAATGCTCTCTAGTTTTATCTTTTTACTTTTATTTTTAAAGCATTCTATCTCTTTTATTTCCCCTTTTATTATTATTATTATTATTATACAATTACTATTTATTTTATTATATTTTTATGTTCATTTAAAATGTAGGTAATTTCTTGCATGAAAGGCACAAATACATTTAGCATTATTATTACTGTTAATATTAATGTATCCAATATCTAAATTCTCTGCTTCTTCATTCTTCTCTCTCATGTACGTTTAGTCTCGCCCTTCATCTGGGATACATTACCGCTCTTCTTCTGTGGCCCAGAAGTGGCCCCAACAAATATGTGAACACAGGGTCAGTAACAGACACAGGAAGTGTTTGTTGCAGATATTTGTGTCGGCCATGACCTCTAAGATCAATAACTCATTCAAGAAACGTTGTCAAAACATGATTGATGCCTCTTTTGTAGCATAGTGAGGTAGGCAATGAGCTACTATCTCATTCTTTCATCAAAACGAGCCTTCCTCTTTACTGGATGATTAACTTCAATCTGTATGTGCAGCCGGCTGACACCCAAGTGACTAGGGATCGTCTACAAAGTCCAAAATAGAGAATAGAAAATCAAATTATGCAATGACTTTAGAATGTCTGGAATGTTTGCTGCACTTTGACATAACAGCTTATAGTAGAGCTGCTGCATTTTTGTAATTTCTGTTCTTTAGTTTTGCACTTTGTAGACGGCCCCTAATCCCTTAGAGAACAATGTTATTTATTCCACCTGAGACGCTGGTTGGTTTTGAGAAAGATCAGATTGTAGATCCCTGTCTGCCTGACTATGGTAAAAAAGAGATGTTTGCTGATGAGTTTTTGACCTGGAAAGCTGGAATCTGCGATTATCTTTCAAACTTGGTTGGAGTTTTACGCCACAAACCCTTCCTGTGTCTAGCACCACCTCTCAATTGGCTAATATCATAAAAGGTTTCACACATTTGAATTTGTTTAAGGTTTAGCGTGTGTACCCTGGGCTCTTCATCTTCTATCAACCTGACACTCACTTCAAGTCCACCACAATTACACTGAACTTTTTTTAACATATAATCTTTATTTGGTATTGGAGGTTGGACACTTTTCCCCATATTTATGTATTTATCTTTAATAATTTTGTATCTATTTATATATGTGTACACATATGTATGTATATGTATATATTCATAATATATAAACACATATATGCTTATATGTCGTTAATATTTTCTATATGTATTTTGCATATTTTATATTTTATCGTTACTTTTGCTGTCACTGCATAAATATTAGAGCTCTTGCAACAATTGAATTTCAACGGGGTTCCTAATGTAGTTTGTTCTATTTTATTCTTTTGTAAATCTTGAAGGTGAAATCTGCAAATATCCCTCAAACTTTATCGGAATAGTCTGCATCTGTTTGATTGACACAAAGGTTCACAAGAACCAAGAATCATGTGTTTAGTACCAACCCTCTCTTTCAGTAGACCGTTTAACATTTTGAAAATGTATTTATAAGTTGTTGGTTTTTTTAACAGTTTTCTAGGATAACGATTGAAGGCTAACCAGCAGCTTAATAAACCAGTTAAGAGCCCATTTCGGTGACAATAACGTAAATGTTATAACACAGTAATAGCAATTCAATACAAGTTTAGCACAGAAAATAGCTTCTTAGGATAAAAATGTAACTAAATTGGCTACGGGATACATTCCGGGAACTAATTGTACATTTTTAAATAATTGATGACATTGTCGTGTAAAAAAAAAAAAAAAAAATGCAACGCTGGATAAACTATATGTCCTGCAGTCCCGGTGGCATGTTCCATCTTTGTTTTGGGGGAAAATAATATATTTAACTGCTGCTACTGGCTTCGACAGAAAAAATGTGCTAAATATATGAATAATTATGTCTTGCCAACTTCTTTCATTTGTACCTGAAGCTCCAGATTTGGGTCATTTCCCATATAAACCAGGAGGCAGTGGAGGGCAGCCAGGCGCCGAGGTTCACTGTTCAGTTCAGGTGACACACAACAAATGTACTTTTATGCAACATAAGCACAAACAAACAAAGGAAATGCACTGGCGAGCAGCCAAATATTCAGGTATTATTGCTGTGATGATGTATGTATTATTTTAAAAACAGGAAGATGAGTAGAACAAAAAAACAACAGGGGCTGCTGACGCATCTTTCTTGTGTAACTACTTTACGAGCCGGGCTCACCTAGAGGGAGTGTCTTTCTGCAGTATCTGCAGCAGGAATTCAGGGCTGAGCTCGGCGGCATGGGTCCTTCCTGTGGCCCGGTCCAGCAGTGTGGTGCTGGACTCCTCCTCTGCGTGCAGCACTGTTATGTTCTCTGACTCACACTGGAGGCCCAAATCGACATCAAGACCTTCAAGTGGGTCAGACAGAAAGATGAGGAAGAGGATTCATATTTCCATAAATAACAACATATATACATATGTACATATATATACAAATACATACATATATATAAATACATATATGTGTATATATATATACACACAAATATATACATACATATACACATATACATACATATATACATATACACACACAAATATATACATACATACATACATATATAAATACATATATACATACATACATATATAAATACATATATACATATATACATATATATGTATAAATATACATATATATGTATAAATATATATACATACATACATACACACTAACACACATATAGACACACATATATATACATACATACATATACACAAATACATATATGTGGAAATGTAAATTTAATAAAAGGTGGAGTAATAGGAGGATATATTTTACATTAAAATGATCATATATAGTTTATATATTAAAAACTGAAAATATCAAAAATTACTCAATCATCTCAAGTTTTGAAAAAATATGAAACTGTTTTTGATATATGCCCATTAAACCTTCATCCTAGCATGTCCAACTTACATAATGAGCCCAAGTTCTACTTGTAACCATGGTAACAGAATCAATCAAAATAAAAACTGCCTAAATAACAAAAAGCATCACTTGATTGCCTTAATCTTGTGTGTAGAAAGATTTGTTGAAAATACTGATTAGCAATTGAGGTCTACTCTGGAAACAAAGCCAACCACCAATCAGAGCCAAAGTCCAAACCGTTACCATAGAAACTGAAATAAATACAAACCCAAAAACCTGTAATAACACAATAAAGCAAAAACTCCCGATGCTCTTTTTGTGTGTGTAGAAAGTAGAGAGTTATGCTCCGAACCCTGATGTACGGAACCCATTCTAGATAACAATCGATCAAACGTTTTTTATACAGCACTTTTCATAAATAACAAAGTAATGCAAAGTGCTTCACATGATAAAAACTATTTCCCCTGAGACTCCCCCCATGTGGATGGGGGTCTTGTGAAAAGACTAGAAAAGATGGAGCAAAGCAAGATATTTAAAAACAGGTTATACAATAAAACACTTAATAATAAAAGAATAAAACATTTACACCTTCACTCACCCACCCACCAGGCAAAAAACAGCTAAATAAGGGGACTATAAAAACAGGAAGTGAACTGAGGAAATGGCGGAAGCAGCTAAAACAATATATATATTATATTATATATATATAATCTAAAAAGTTCCTAAAATGTCAAAACATAAAACGTAGAATAAAAATCAAAACAAACTAAAAATTCAAAATGAAGACTAATAATAAATACTGACTAAAATTTCAAAACATATAACGTAGGATAATAAAAACTAAATAAAAACTTTTAAATTAAGAATAATAATAAAAGATGAATGAAGTTTCTAGGCACAAAATGCAAAAAAACAATAAGTACTGACTCAAATTTCAAAACATAAAACAATAATTAAACCAAAAAAAAAAAATTCAAAATGAATAATAATAAAAACTGACTCAAATTTCAGAAAATAAAAACTTCTAATATTAATAAAAACTAACTAAAGTGTGAAAATACAGAATAATAATAAATACTGACTAAAATATAAAATAATGGTAATATCTATAAAATGTAGGATTATCAATCGATAACGCGTGGGGGAGTGTTGGGATTAAATATGTTTGTACTTCTAACTCCTTTTTTTGTAAATGTAAACAATTATTTTTGCTTTGTGCTTTTCATTGTCTTTAAATACTTTTTTCCCTTCTTTCCACCATGCTTGAAAAATAAGTGACTAAAATCCAAAAACAAAAAAAACAAAAAAACTGTAAGAAACTGAATAAATAACCAACCCAAAAAACAAACAGATTCAGTTTTAAGCCTGACTTAAACGATCAGTCTTGTTCTCTATGCACTCACGTTGATCTTTTTACCTGATAAATAGGATATATGTTTAGTGTGGCTGAGAATAAAATGTTTTGAAGCAGCGCCCAGTTGAGCCGTGGATTCTCGTCTTACCTGAGAAGAAGAGGGAGTGGCAGGGCATCTCCTGCTGCCTGGTGTTCAAGCAATGGAGGAAAGCCCCCTGCAGATACACCAGGATGTAGTAACCTACACACAGAAGTACCACAGAACATGAGTCAGGGTGGATGTTTAGAGTGCTGCTGGCACACCCGACATTTAACATGCTACATCATATACGTTTTTTAAATTTTAATTGCAAATATAGGAAATGCATATTTGAATTTCATTAGAATTCTGATGTGCGATTCGGAGCGTGCAGTGACCTATGGGGATGAAGAGTGGGTGGAACTGCGCGGCGCTCTGTGGCAACGGACTGCTGCCCAGAGATGCTCTGAATGTCTTGCTGCAGTCTGCAGAAAGAGAGAAAAAATCCAATCACCGATGGAGTTTGTGACACACACAGAGAGGAGACAGATTCGATGTTGTGTGTTCTTACACAAGTTACACACCTTTGTGAACTAAAACCAGAGTGTAGACGAGCTCCTGTCTGTCTGTGTGCGGCTGGCTGTAGCACACACACATGCTTCCTGCAAACAGACCAAACAGACACACATTAAAGCCTAAATATCCAACAGCATGTCAGGGAATTCTATTTGATGTAAAAAAAAGCAACTATTCATCAAAAAAGGTTAAAACTTCAGTGAATGATTCTAATGGCATCATCATCATCACAAAACGAACCATTGTGGATCTTCTCCAATTCTTACTAAACTGTACATTATGTTTGCAGAAAATCAATATATGATTGAGGAGATTGTGAAAAATATTCTTTAAAACACATTTTCATGTGTTTAGTTTTATAGTGTGTGCACTGCTCTGAGAAAGTATTGGATCAGTATTTTTGGGAACTTCTCCTGTTTTCAGAATTGCTTCAGCTTTAGCCACAGTGAAGGGGTTTGAGAGAATGAGCTGGTCCTTTCAAGTCCAACACAAGTCCAAGTCCAATCACAATAAGTCCAATCACAAAAAGCTTCCGCTGCAAACCTTGACTACGCCACACCAAAATTTTATTTTAATTCTTTTGACCCATTCAATGCCGGACCAAATCTTCTGCTTGCTCCAAGACCCTGTTGTGCTCGAGTTCCAGCTCACAGACTGATGAACTGACATTCTCTTTCAAAAAACAAGATCAGACTGTCATCCACCGTAGTCAAAATGTTCTTTCTGCAGCATCTTCCTCCTCGCCTCTCTCCACCGGAGGCCATATTTTTATTCCGTGTCTTTTGGATAGCAGAGTCATGAACACTGACCTTATACTGGGAGGCCTGCAGCTCCTTGGAAGCCTTCTTTGGATCCTTTGTGACATCTTAAGTGATTCCTAACTGCGCTCTCGTTGAGGAATTTTGGAAAGGTCATCCAAAATTCCTCTAAGAGAGGTAAGGTTCTCTAATGTTCCAAATCTTCTCTTTACACGTG
Organism: Lophius piscatorius; assembly: GCA_009660295.1. Classification (NCBI taxonomy): domain Eukaryota; kingdom Metazoa; phylum Chordata; class Actinopteri; order Lophiiformes; family Lophiidae; genus Lophius; species Lophius piscatorius. The sequence goes on from VRLP01000222.1 coordinate 162,262, forward strand.
GGGAGTCCCAGAGCCTTGGAAGTAACGCTATTGTTGTTGTTGAGAACTACGAGCCAACTTCATATTTTCTGAAAACGGTCAACTGAAGCGATGATGGAGGATCTGGTAGTGATCAGGGCCGGGCGTGTCTCGTCCAGCTAAAACCGGTTATTATTTCTGTTTGGTAGCAAACACTTTGTTACACAATCCCAGCGGATAATAGATACATTATTTTTTCAATAAATAGAATTGTCCTTTAAAAAACATAACAATATTTTGTCGTTACTCAGGCTTCATTTGTTTTATGTGAAGCTTTGAAGATCCAACACTATTTCTCTACGAGATGTGCATACATATAGAAAAAAATCAGGAGGGGGTCCAATTCTTTTTCACAGCACTAATAAATCAGGTTGTTGCTTCATGATGAACAACGGCGACATCATTCAAGAACCGACTCTCTTCTTTTCTCAAAGAAGGGACGTAAATAAGACACAGCATATACAGAATTAGTCATGGAGCCGAAGTTTAGTTAATTTATTTTTAATAGTCGCTGTCGCCTGTGGGAGCAAATATGTGTGCAAACATATTATTCATGCAATGGACTTGTGTGGAAATGGCTTACCTATTCTGTTTGTGAAGACTTCCATCCTAATGAGCTCCTGCTCAGGCCTGACTTTGTGGTAGTGGTCAAAACCAAGATTTACAAACCTGTTGCGCACACACACACACACACACACACGCACTCACAGATTTATTAAAGGAACTTGTACAGCAAACAAATAAATGCACAGCAGAGGAATTCATTTTAGTGTCTTTGCCTGCAGCTGAATGTGAATAAAAATGCAGAATTTAAAGTGTCCTCTTTAAATAAATGTGTAAAATGAGAAGCACAAAATGTCCTGATTGCTTATACCCGTGATCTTTTATCCAAATTATTCCCAAAAATATAACCTTTGTGCATAAATCAAAAATATGCAAAAGTATTTAATCTTTCGTCCTGATTGTCGCCTTACTTGACAGAGCGGAACAGATTAGCAGACAGTTCTAATGGGAGTTCCAACTGTTGGACAAAGAAACACACAATGCAATAAAAATGTTTTATTGCGTAACACTGTGATTATGACAGAGAGAATAAAATACCCATAATGCACCGAATTATAAGATAACTCACCACCGTCTCGCAGTTATGGTTGAGGTAGAACTGAACACATCGCATCAAGACTTTATCCTTTGAAAGACAATTTTTGTTGATGAATAAAAAACATTTAAAAAAACTGTCTTTTTTTTAATGTGCTGCGAAAAAAGAGTTTCATCTATTGCTGCACGCGGCTCATCTGTGGACCGTGTTGAACTTCAAAGTGAATTTGACATCAAAATCAGAGTAAACACAAATTTAAGTTTAAAATTATAGTAGACCTAAGTCATTAAAAAAATTTTTTATATATATATATATATATATATATATATATATATTTATTTTTTATATAAATATATATATATTTATATATATTTATTTTTTCCTGAGGCAGTAAGTCTTACTGATCCTCAGGATCAGTAAGACTTACCATCATAGTAGGAAACATGAATTCTGGTCTCTACCAGAAAGTTCCAAAGGAAAACGTCAGGTCATCAGTTTTTGAGTTGACAATGATCCCAAGCTGAACAGGAGGTCCATCTCAGTTGCCAGGTGAAAAGCAAGGACCTCAACCCCATTGAGATTCTGTGGCAGGACCTGACGAGAGCAGGTCCGTCTCAAAGACCCTACAACATCCAATCAGAGAGGCCAAATTCCACCCAAAGTGATGCCAGAGACTGATCTCGAGTGATTAGTTGCAGTCGTTGCTCTTAAAGGAGGGACAACTACCAATTAAGATCATAATTTACATTTGTTCAATGTTCGGCCTTAAATTCTGTTTGAAGATCCAAAACAGTTAAAGATGAGACGCATAGAAAACCAGAAGAAACCAGGATTTTTTTTTTTTAACAGCACTCAAATGTTTGTTTTTTTATGGATTAATATAAATCGGCAGCAGCCCTTGCCTGTGTGTGCGTCACATTGTGGGTGAGATAGTAGAGTCTCTGTGTGTGTCCGTCCCACTGGATCCAGCAGAAGTCTTCCACGACTCTCTCTGCTGTTCTGGACAATCGCTCAGGATTCGCCATCACCTGGTTCACAATGACACATCCATATTTAAACAGTGGACACCCTGAATTTTTAATGCAAAGCTCCCCAGGAGGACTGGAGGCTTAATATAATTCATGACCCGGGAAAGAGGTCCAAAACAATTTACTCTCTTTATGACGTTATGTGAAACTGTCCAAACTTTTTTATGCTGATTAACTCCCAGATAGATGCATATAATTCATACCTCAGCACAGAACCCAAGAGCTGGAAAGTGCGTTTATTTGTACTCCGAGGCGAATATACTCAGATTCCACGTTTGAGAAAAGAAAAAAAGTGGCTTAAATGAGAAATGAAGTGAATATAGAGTCCAGCTTACCACTCGATAACCTTCCTGTTTGCTCAGCAGAACGTGATAGAGATCCACGTCTGAAATGGACAAGCACATTTTATTTATTCATTCTATTTCATTAGAACATCCACAGGGCCCTGCATTTAATATCAAGCCCCGCCCCCGTTTGCCTCAATAACAGCCCTTAGTCTTCTTCTGTAGTCAGTCATGAGGTCTGAGAACACATGGAGAAGATCTGAGACCATTCCTCCAGACAGAAACTTTCCACCTCCTTCAGGTACTGACATTTTTCAGAGCTTGTAGACTCTCCTCTTCAGCACATCCCACAGATGTTCTGTGGGGTTTAGGTCAGGTTACTTTGATGGCTATGACAGAACCTTTATTTTGCGATCTCTGAACCATTCTTGGGTTGATGTTGAGGTGAGCTTCAGATCATTGTCCTGCTGGAAGGTCCAACCACGGCTCACTTTAAGGTTCCTGACAGAGGCTGAAGGTTTTCATCCACTATTGGCTGTTGTTTGATGGGGTCCATGGAACCATGTCTTTTAACAAGATGTCTAGAGCCTTTGGAAGAAAAAGAGCTCCACATCATCAGAGATCCACCACTGGACTTAACAGTGGGTATGAGGGGCTTTTTTCTACGGCTTTCTCTCTTGCTACGCTACACCTAACTTTGATGTTTGTTGCCAAAAGGCTCTACTTTGGTTTCATCTGACCTCTGACCTCGTTCCAGTGAATGACCCAGTGATGTTTGTCAAATGGTAAGAGCTTTATCTTGTGTGTTGATGACACCAGAGGCTCTTTTCTTGCTACCCTCCCAAACAGCTGGTGTTGGTGTGGGCGGTATATGATGGTGGTTAGGGGGACTTCTGACTCCAAGATTGAACTGACCTCTGCAATTCTCTGGCTGTGATCCTTGGAGAGAATTTTGCCGAATGAGCCATCCTCCTCGCAGTGTTTGAGGTAAGTTTGCAGACATGTCCTCTTCCATGTTGATTTCTAACATCAACAGTCTCTTTTAACTTCTAACTGTTAAAACGGACATTTGAAACTGATGAAATTTTCTTGTATCCACTGCCAGATATCTCAAAGAAAGTTAGTCCTGTGTCACATCATATTTATACCCCAGTTAAACAGGAAGTGATTATTCACCATTACAGACTTCCTACTCAAACAGGTGAATCTAAAAGATGAAATAGAACTGGAAATATGCCTCAGTTACTCTTTTAATCACAGGATTTATGACGAGTGGCAATAATTGTGGCTCACATGTTTTAGAGAAAATATATTTGTTTTATGTTAAGAATGTAATGTTTTTTCAAGTATTTGAATTATAGAACACAGGTATAGAAAAACATCCTTTTTTAAAGGATGCCCCTTATTCTGCAGGGTGCTGTAAAAACCATTTAATGAGAGAGAGGGAGAGGGAGAGAGAGAGAGAGAGAGTTTTTTGAATTTATATGAATGTGAAAATCCAGCCTCACTCTAAATTGGCGTGTTTTGACTCACATCCATCTTCGGTCAGCAGCAGCAAGTGGCTCTCCAGCACTGACCTCCTGTCGGGTTCTGAATGCAGGAACTGAGCATAGCCACAGAGAACAGGAGTCAGCACGTGAACGACTGGTTAATATTCCACTGCTTTCACACGTTAAAAAACTCTTGGCATAAATTGAATTTATATTCGTGGTTTGGCAATAAAAGTAAGCTGTACTGGGGCAGTAACCGTAATGGCTTCATGAAGCATGCATTCATCATTTTTCTCTGTTGATAAAAAGAAACCGCTGACAGGGAGAAACATTAAAAATTTTAAATAAAAAAAGATTACAGCCACTGCAGGCCAGCGCGCTTTCATCAAGCTTGTAAAATAGACCACAGCGCTCATATTCTGTCAGCTCCAGTCGTCATTAACTTCCACATCCACTCGTGTTGCTGCAGCCGAATCTGACTTTACCTGCACTTTGACCCTGCAGTCGACTGCCTTGAGGACTTTAGTGTTGTTGATGGGATGGATCTCAATCAGGAGAGTGAGACATTTGGATACTGCAGAATGTGGGAGGAAGTTAAAGTAAGAAGGTGACGGCAGATATTAGAAATGTTAAACAGTCGAGGAGACTGAAAAGGTCAATGTTATGAGCTGGAGATGAGTCCGAGAGAATGAGACATACTTGGTTTGGGACGTTCCTCTCCTGTGGTGTTTTGTGCCAGGCTGACAGCTGAGAGCGAATAAAGCACAGGTACGATGGTCATTTGATCAAACACATATGTCCCACATTGAATCTGTCTTGCTTTAAATGTTCTGTACGGTGGCCGGCAGGGACAAACGCATCACAACTTAACAAAACAGATAGAAATAGAAAAAAGCACAAATGAAGAAAAACATTTCCATCAATTTGACAACATGCCTCAGACGCCTCAAGATAACAAAAGCGTTGTTGTTGATTAACGTTTTATTCTGAGTCACATGAACATACGACCCGGTAGTTAAGCGAAGCTACCGCGGATAATCATAATATCATAATATCAAAGTATTATATTTGTTTTGTTCGCTAAATTAAGCATTAAAAAGCGCCTCGGTGTGCGTCACTTTTAAGTGTCGTCCGTAAACGCATCCCTTGCCTTGTGGCATCTGCGGCGTTGAGCATGTTGTCAACTTGATGGAGATGTTTTTCTTTATTAGCTTGTTCTTTATCTATTTGTATGTGTTTTCTCAACTTGTAGTGCGTTTGACCCTGTGGGTCACAGATACATTCAATAATCTGGATCAAAACTGTGTCTGAAGTGTCACTCTTATCGGTTCCCATGTTGAAAAAAATGCAGCATTATGGGGATGAATTTGGTGGCTGGGGTCCAGATGAACCTGACTGATCTGATTGGAGGTCAGGAGCCGTTGGTCGGAATAATGTCTGTTGCCGGCTTTTCACAGTCTGTAGGAGCCAAAATACATGTTTTGATTTATTTATTATTACGTTAAATAGCGGTCAACCTATAAAAGATGGGAACCATCCTGTGTGTGTGTGAGGGGTTCCATCCAGAAGAGGAAACAGTTTTTGACCGCTAGGGCTGTGCACCGACCATCCCTTGGTGACAGTGAAAGTTGCTTGATTTTTTGTCCGATAATAGAATTGTTATATTTTTTTATAATTATTAGAAGGACAATAAATGGACTAATTGTCAAAGCAAGTTAGGACTGTCTGACCCTCACGTGGTTTTGCATAAAGGAGACGGGTTTCTCCTGGTGATACACCTCGTTAGCTTCCTTAAACCTTTAAAGTTCTGCTCAACTGTTTGGTTGAGCACATTATGAGTCACTATTTCTTATTGGAAAATGTGACTGAACCTGTTTATAATATGACCAATTGGCAGCATGTATATGCTGAAGCATAAGGGACCAAGGACGGAGCCCTAGGGGGGCACCAATGAGGAGGCATTATTAAATCCCCCAAAGAAATAGAATATGCAAAGAAATAACATGACAGGTTTTTTTTCTCTGTGAGGACATTAAAGGGTTAATAAAGTCTCAACGTCACAGATGCTCACCCAACAGCGTCTCCTCCTTGTTTAGGGAACAGCTGCTGACGCAGACGTGTTCATCAAATGTGTACAAGAGCTGTCAGAAAGAATACAAAGCCATATGAGATCAAGCATGAATAAAAACACTCACAAACACAGTGGAAATGTCTGCAGCATCAGAGGGAAGGGGAGACGCACACACATTACCTTGTTTTGCTTTGTGCGGGGGTTATATTTGCCAATTCTGGTGGTGCCTGTTGCTCCCTGTTAGAGAAAGAATCATCTAATTACTTCATTAAATCAATCGAACTACAAAGATGGGAAATCTTAAACCAGTTCCCACTTGCATCTCCCACCACACTGATACGTGTGGAACGTCATGCTTGACCTCTTTATTTCCTCGGATGACCCTGACCGATTATTCTGACTAGCTTCATTCGGCGAGCTTTTAGGCGGGCATAAACCGACGAACTTGCACTTAAAATAAAAAAGAAGATTATATCATCTGCTCAGGCTGTACACTCTCTTTCACCTCCTAAACCCTCAGACTCTGTGCGGGTCTTTCATTAAAAATTCATGTTGTGCAGAGAGGCAGGCTTCAAAACACAAAAATCACTTTCAATTCTCAGAAGGATTCCAAGGTTTGCAAAAACCAAAAAAAGCCAAATTCATTGAGCAAAAACAGAGAGAAATATCTTTAAAGGAATATAGGCATCATCTAATGCATCTATTTTTATGGTAAATAGGAAAAATGGCATCTGGGATTTGAATATTTTCTCACTTAAACTTCAATAAAGGAGTGGAATAGTTGGAAACCAGTGCCCTTATAATAGCAAAAAAAAACAACAACATCTAAAAGATAGAATTATATAAATATAAATGTAATGTTAGATCTCATATTGAAGTGACAGGTACTTGGGATACTATAAGAGAAAAGTATTGTATTTATTATAGAATATCATGCATACAAATTATAATAGTGACGTGACCTGCAACAACAACAACAACAACAAAGACTAGAAAATGCAGATGACGGTATAAATAAGGGAGAGCAGTTCCAAGCTGCAACACAACGAAACTAGAAAGGAGCACTGAATTAATAAGGATTAGTATAATTACACTCACTTCATGAATATAATCGTCATAAGAAACATTTAGTGTGCACTGTCACTGTGGACTTGCCTTCCAGGAGAAAAGGATGCTGCCATCTCTCTCAATGTTCAGGATGTGAGTGTCCAATGCTCCAGAGTACTCTATAGAAACATCATGGTTACTATAAATATCTGTATTTATATCAGTGTGCAGAGACAATATAGAGTACTTTCAGTTTATATTATGTTAGAAATACACATTTAAAGTAAACAAATATGTCAGTTAGTTATTCGACAGGAATCTGTAGTGTAGGATATTGTATATATTAAATGCTATGACACATATTGAGACATTGCCACATTTTTGTGCACTAAAAATGTGGCAATGCTACAGTGCACTTTTTTTTTGCAAAAGTGTTATTATTTATATTTTGTTGCAGTTAATATTTTTTGCTTAGTAATTTCATGGTGTCGGGCTCCTGCAAAATAATAATAATATAATAGGCCAAAAATGTATATTATATAGGTCGTAGTAATGTAACTATATACATTCATGCCAATTAATCGTTAAATATTTCTGGAACATTTTAATGCGTGTTTCAAGTCTTTCTTGTGTTATTTTTTCAGTTTGTTCCATGTGGACATTTAAGCCTCTAAAAAGGGTATAGGGCGCCATCTACTGGTCAAGACATATCAATACGTCACTTTATGTGACTACTGTGGATTCAGATTTTTTTCACTTTAACCTTTAAGACGCTCCCTCTAAAGTGGACTTGTTGTAAAGTCAGACGGTTCTGGCAAGCACAGTTCGATAAGGATTACTCAAAGTTTGCAGGTTAACAAGAGAAGAAACTTGAAAAATCCGCTGAGCAGTGAACGCCTCACCTTTCAACCTGCAGACGGACGCCTCCTTCCTGTGGATGTCAGACACCACGTCTCTTTGCAGGTCAAACTCTGGCTTTAATTTAAGCATGTTTACACTTTAATGTTCACTCTTTTAGCAAAAAACCGTCACGGCTCCTAACATCCACCGGAGTGATATCTTGAGAAGAAGCAGCACCTGACGTTTGTTCCGGCATCATGTGACCGAAAGCCTACACGCTAACTTCGAGAACTTGTAAAAATTCACATGAACTATCCACTTCCTCTTTTTCACCGCATAAAAATAATTGAAATGCAAAAATATCACGTGATCCAAAGTTAGTTCCGACCTCGAGACGGCAGGCATCGCGGAGACATGCTCCTATTGGTCGAGGAGAGTGTCATTCTAGAGTGTTGGAATCTGTCAACGCCTCGTTGAATGTCTGAGCCACCAGCTGAGTCAGCGTCACTCACACAGCAGTGAGGCTGCAAAAAGTACACACATTCTTTACTCAAGAAGTACAGTTAATGTTATAAAAATCAAGAATTGCTTCATCTTCTTTACTCAAGTGCAAGCGAAAAGATACAGTCTAATTTTACAAAGTGAAATTGAAAAAGTGAGTGTAAAGGTAAAAACTAAATAGCATAAAGGCTTGTAAAAATGAAAAAGCAGTAGCAAGTAAAAAAATTTATATAAAAAAATACGTGTATTAAAGTAGAAACTAGTTGTACGAACTAAAAAGAGGAAAAGTCAAAAGTGGTAGTATGAATGCAAAAAAAATATGAAACTAAAAAGTAGTGGCATAAAATGAAAATTAAAAGTGGGAACAAGAGAGTAAAAAGTAAAAATAATAAAAATGAAGAGGTAGTAGGCTAGTATAACAGACTTCTAAAACAAAAAAGCTGTAGTACAGAAGTACAAAAAGGAATAAAAGTCAAAAGATTTAGTATAAAGTGTATAATGTAAAATCAAAAGTTTAGTGGTACAGAAATAAAAAAGTATAAAAGTAAAAAGTACTTAAAGTATTTGTAAATATTTTAGAATTTTAGAGAAGTAGCACTATAAAGTGTTGAATAGTATATTAAGTAGAAATTAATAAATGTAAAAAGTCTAAAAGTAAAAAGAAGTAATAGGACTATAGAGTAAGAGTAAAAGTTAAAAAGTACCGGAATAAAGTAAAAAGTAGAATGAAAATTTAAAAAAATTAAATAAACTCAGTTGATTATGCGCAGGTAAAAACATAGTTATGATTAATATATTCAATGTCAGCGGTTCAATCATACAGTTGATTATAGTGATTAATATACAGTCATATTTCGATCCATAAATTAAAAAAATATCCTAAATTGAAGTATTGTAATGTAGAGGATTTAAAGAATCAGTAGGTTTATTTAGGATTATAGGATGGATTTTACATTCCTCAGCCGGGTGCTTGTTGTACTAGACTCAATGCCAGTCAAGACTTAGACAAAATCATAAAATCAATCAATCCTTGTACAAAATCATACTTTCCATATCTATGCTCAGAATTAGAAATTATTTTTCGATTGATTGATTGATTGATTGATTGATTGATTGATTGATTGATTTGGGGAAATTCGTTCTCCACAGATTCTCCTTAGAAAACTGAGTGGAAGAAAAAGTACGAATAAGAAATAAGAAAACGCTATTTAAAACAATATATGCATAACAATATAGGAATGTTGAGAATGTATAATAAAATAATATAAAAATACAAGACTAATATATTTATATATTACAACATTAGTGCAAACAAACATGTTCATATGAAAAAGTGTCCAATATGCATTCTAAATGTGCAGCAGGTAATTGTTAATTAGAGTTTTAAAACTTTTCTATTGACTCCGGTCGGAACTAAAGTGAATTTAACTAAAGTGTCTATAAAGTGTCAGAGGGAGGAATTAGAAAATGTGATGGCCACTGGGGCGCTCCGTTGTGCATTTTGGTGGTATGAGTCTCATGCTTGTTGCTTTCTGAAGTTCACCGACTGAGTTCATGTTGAACAAAATGGGCACATGATGAGACAGAGTTTAAAGTAAGGAGAAATCTGCTTGTGTTGAGATAAAGAATTGTTGTTACAATTGTAGAAAACTCGTTTAGTTTCTGGGAAAAAGTCCAGCGCCCCAGAAATCTGATTCTATGCCAAAAATGTGCAAACACCGTAAAAGGATGATGGGAACCACCCACATCAGTTGGCACCAGGTTTGTTTATTCTATTACACTCCCAACTGAGCCAAGATCAATTTTCAATTTTGTAATCAAAGTCATGCTGGTTGATCTCATACATTGATTCCATGATTGTTTCCCTTTCGAAGTTGTTATTTTAGAATAATCGCAATGTTTTTCCTTAGTACCCTTAATGCAATTTGGCCAGATTGTTTTAGTGGGTGCTATTTCCTGATTTGGAAATATTGCTTGCAGAAATGTGCATCTCCCTTCAAATATAACGGTGCTGGAGGGCATTTGTCTTTCATCTCTCATAGCACCAAAATTGCTGATTTTTGAAATGATTGTGAAATTCTGTCTAGCTCCTTCATATTTGAGAGAAGTCCGATATATCTACAGCCAATATTTCCTAAGCTAAAGTAATCCAAAATGAGTAGCATCTCAGGAGAGAAAATAAACGATTTTTTTGATTTGGGGTGGTCCTTTAATAAGCTATCAAAAACTCTCCATGCTCTGCTTGTCAGGATAAATGGATGAGATATTTTTTTTATCTGAGGCTTTTGAAATTGATGTAGTTGAATGGTGTAACATCAGTTTCCTTCCAGACGTAGCTCATTAAAAAAAAAAAAAATGCTTGTTTAAACACTCCTGTTCCCTCCAGGAAGGAAATGCTAATGACATTTTTTCCTCTCGACTAATTTTTATTGCAGTTATGCCACATGCCACTGTTTCTGTTGATTCAGACACAGGAACATCTGTTCCAACAATCACAGCCATAAAATACGTAAGTGATGAAATAACACAAATACTGCAGTATGCTCACCTTCAAATAAAAAAAACGAATTTATTAACTACATTGGAATGATAGTGGTAATTTAAAGAAAATACAAAAATTCTTATTCCAGAGTGTGGAAATAGAAAAGGTAGATAGATGAAATGTGTCATTCTCTTATAATAATGCCACAATATAAGATTATTTGATGGAAGGAAAAAAATAAATTTTTCTGTCTTGAATTTACATACATGTATCACCCAATTTTTTGGTAGATAAATTTATTAACTAATTTCAGAAAAATACATAAATTTTTGTCAAATCAACCCAATTAAGGTACATTTTATATCATAAAAGTCACAATGAAGGCCATACTAACAAAAAAAAAGACTTCAAATATTTTGTCTTAGGCAGGATTTAAATGGACTGTGGTGCACTAATTGATTCAATAACAGCTAATATTACATTCAAATATGATGTGAATTAATATCTATAAATGTAAGTATATGTGCTGTTGTGTAGTTTTTTTTAAATTAGCTATGACATGGATTTGGTTGCAATATGTCACAACAAAGTTCATTTGACTTTACCCTGTTCATATATGCATAGCCGTGTCTGTATCCTCTCCTCTTCATCCTCTCATCATCTAATGACCAACCTTGCCTACCTCTGCTGAGCTTGAGAACCATACTTAAGAATGCCTCCAGGTGTGTTTTACTGCTGAGGGACAGTATCTCTATCATTTGACTGGCATTAAGACAAATTTAATACATTGAAGTTTTGCAAATTCATGAATCAATATGCTGTTTGCTCCTTCTTCTTTCTATTGTTCCCTTTAGGGGTCACCACAGTGGATCATCTCCTTCCATCGTATGCTGTCCTCTGTATCTTCCTCCGCCACATTATCCATTTGCATGTCCTCTCTCACCATACCCAGAAACCTCCTCTTTGGTCTTCTCCTTCTTCTCCTGCCTTGCAGCTCCATCTCCAGCATCTTTCTACCAATCGACCCACTATCCCTCCTCTTCACATGTCCAAACCATCATAGTCTGGCCTGTGTGACTTTGTCTCCTAGTCGTCTAACCTCATCTGTCACTCTGTTGTGCTCCTTCTTAATCCTGTCCATCCTCCTCACTCCCAGAGAACGTCTGAACATCTTCAACTATACCTCCTGATTTCTGGTCAGAGCCGCCGTTTCTAAATCATCCAGTAGAGCTGCTTTCACCACCATCCTGGTAACCTTTCCCTTCGCTCCTGCTGCTACTCTTCGGTCACTGATAAGTCCTGACACTCTTCTCCACCCACTCCACCCAGACTGCACTGGCTTCTTCACTGCTTTTCCCACTCCCCGTTGCTCAGTTTAAGTACAGTTGACCCCGTGTACTCAAACTCCTGCACGTACTCCACCTCTATTCCTTCATCCTCACCGTCCCTCCTGCCTACCTTTCATTCACACACATGTATTCTGTCTTGCTGTCACTGACCTCATTCCTGTTCTCTCCAGCGCATACCAACACCTCTCCAGGTTTTCGGCTCCCAATTCTTTCTACAAATTACATTTATCTGCACACATTATGGTCCAACTGCTGCCTGACTGCATCTGTCAGCCTGTCCATCACCATAGCAAACAGGAAGGGGCTCAGAGTAATATCTTGGTGCAGTCCCACATCCAGCTTAAATCCATCTATATCTCATACTGCACATCTCATCGCTGTCATGCTGCGCTCATACATATCCTGGACCACTCCAAAATACTTCTATGTCACTTAAGACTTCATAATGCAATACCACAATTCCTCATTAAGCACTCTGTTGTAGGCTTTCACTGAATTCACAAAACATCACATCTGCAGTGTTCTTTGTCGGTATGAAACCATACTGCTGCTCACAAATTGTTATTTTCTTAACCTAGCTTCCACTACTCTTTCCCAGATCTTCACTGTGTGGTTCATTAGCTTTCACCTCTTTAGTTGCTATAATAATAATAATAATAATAATAATAAGAATATAATACATTTAATTTATAACGCACTTTACATTTGGATCAATTCTCAAAGTGGCCTAGCTTTGCATATCACCCTTGTTCTTAGAAATAAGTTAAGATAAGATAAGATAAACCTATTTTAGTCCCACAACGGGGAAATTGCAGGGTTACAGCAGCAAGAGCATGTTACAGAATAACATTATGTACAATTAAATTAATTAAATTAAATGTGAAAGTTATCACAAGTACACTGTACCTCAATTCCTCAAGCATCCTCTCATTCTCCAAGATTTAAATTTAAATTTATTGCAGCATTTTAAATTTATGTAACCAGCATTAACACTCAATTATTTTAAGATTTGTGCATGACAGAATTTAAAGTGTCCCCTGCAGTACCCTTCAGTACCTATAGGAGTAGTGTACCCTATTTGAGCAACACAGTAGAAACGTTATTTTAAGATTTTTCTTGTTTAGATTTTTTGTACTTCAAGTTTAAATTTTTTTTTTAATTCGGAAATTTTCAACGTTATTATAGATTTTGTAATTGTTATAGTTATTCTATAGTTAAGTTTTTTTTAACATTCCTTTATAGCACGTATAGGGCAAAGCGAAGTTATACAAGAGGAGCTCTTACTGTAGTGTAAAATCTCTTCCAATGGATATCAATTATGTCTTCGGTGTCTCTCCTTTACTGCGCATTGGTTCGCCTTCATCCGAATACACAATCTTTGGATAAACCCGATTGGTTGGCCGAATAAAAACGATAATTACCGATTTCTGCCGGAAATTATGTGACGAGACTCCGCCCGCCCCTTCTCCCGCCTGATTCTCTACGTTCGTCCTCCCCCCTACCCAGTTTCACTTCGAGGCTGGAGTCCCCAGCAGCACGGCGGGTAACTCAACACACTGACAGCTGCTACTGACTCAAAACCGAAAGGGGAAAGATGGAGCACGGAGACGCCGACTTCAACATAATGCTAGCGACTGACTCGTACAAGGTACTGTGCCAATGGAGGAGGGGGACTGAGACGAGGGGGGGCGGCTGAAGGATGAAAATTGATACAGTGAAGGTGGTTTCATCCTCATTCCCAAGGCCATCACATTGCTCTGTGTGACCAATCTACGGCGGCTCACAGCAGGCCAAATGGGCAGGGGGAAGAGGAGGAGAGTGTAGGTGCATTAGAGATGGGTACCAATTTGAGACAGCACGCAGTTCTGGGTGAGCTAGCGATGAACGACCATTGGTTGTCGGAGAGACCGGGTCTGCTAGTTCCAACGGTCTCCAGCTAGCTAAATGAGCTAGCATGCTATCTCCCCGGCAGCGCATAAGCGAAACAGAGGGGATTTACATAAAAACGCTAATATTAGCTAGCTAGCAATGTGTAGATTAACCGTTGAAGTGCATGTGACCAAAGTCCCCTTCATGAGCTCATGCATGCAAGTGGCTAGCAAACCCCTTGGGTTGGTTTCAGTTATGAGAAATCAAAACTGAAAGTTTTAAAGCGCGAGGGGTCTTCATCTTTTCCGAGGTCACCCTGGTTCAAAGTCAGACTTAATTAAGTAAGAAAAAAAACGTTTACGCAATCACGCATCAGCGAATGTAAACAATGAGTAACAACCCGAGACTGATTGCGAGCAATCGTTACCAGAGAACAAATGCACTTGCAGGAATGTAAGTGTCACAAGTAGCAAGTGGTTGCTGGGATGTTTTCCAGGTCTGCTGTCATGTTCATTAGTTATGTGACGAGCCTTCATTGAAGATGATGATGGGACGTAGAGGCATAAAATGACTAATACATAAATGAAATGTATTATTATTATTAATTGGAGTTTAACATGTACTGTTTAATAAACTTATAAATAAATATATGTATGTAATTTGGGGAAAGAAAAAATGTGTGACAATCCGAAACTTTTCGCCACAGCTTGAATGATGGCAATATACACCAATCAGCCATAACATTATGACCACTTAAAGGTCAAGCCAAAATAACTGTCCAATGACACATTTCAATGGGTGGGATATATAATTAGGCAGCAGGTGAACATTTGCCATTGAAATTGATGTTTTGTAACCAAGACAAATGGGCAAGCATAAGGATCTTAGGGACTTTGACAAGGGCATTATTGTGATGCCCTGATGAATAGGGTCTAAGGAACGCCAACTGGTGAACCTGCGACTGGACAATTGACAGCGAAGGCTAGCATGTGTTGTCAGATTCCACAAAAGGGCTACTGCAGCACAAATTAATAAAAAGCTAATCTTTTGTTCTGATAAAAAGTGGTAAAACACACAGGCATAACAAAGCTAATTTTGGAAGCAAAAGGAGAACCTACAAAACATTACATAGATGGTTAAAAACTTTCTTAATCTCCAAGGGGGACATTTAGTCGTTACAGCAGCTCCAACATACAGATACTTTAAAGGTGACAAAATGTAAGACATCATATATAATAGGACATATTAGACATGTATAGATAAACATATATACATACATAAATATATGTATACAGTATATTTGTGTGTATATATATATATATATATATATATATACTGTATGAATATATACATACATACACAAGACAGAAAGTTAAGAAATAACAGAATTAAGAAATAAAATCACACATGTACATTAGAATAAAAGAATAGTGTGCATGCAAAAATAAAAAAAGGGGGAAAAGTCCAGTCTCTAAGGGAATATATAAATATGAATTAAAATAGTCCATGTGCAGTAGTGCTATTAGATGAAAACACATGGTGTGTTGTCAGTGGGCAGGTGAATTTAATGTAACGGCTAATCAATGTTTAACAGCCAAGCTCTAAGCCATTGATAAGCGTTCTGACATTCTAAACATTTAAAAATTATTACACACAGATTATTACAAAAAGTATTTTGATTCATGGCATTTAATAATAAAGGACACTAATAATTGAGTCACGATTGAGTGAATGAGACTAGGTTCTGTGGCAAATTATATTTATTGCTGTTAAAAAACATCATTAAGCTATTGGTTTTTTAATCTTTCTCTTTCACATTTGTATAAGATAACATGAACAGTTACATCCCAGGAAAGACAAATTCTCATAATGAGTTTACAGCATTTAAAACAAAGCGAGTTGCTGAAGGCATCGAGTTCTCTGTCCACTACATAGTTAACAGCGTTTGTTTAAGAATATTCCATTGATTCTGTGTCAAAAGTCTTCACGTGTAAGTCAGGTGTTGCAGATGCTCACGCTATTATTAGAAAGCTTTCAATAAAATTTTCTGACTGTTAAATTTATTCTGTAAATCCCTCGTGCTTGTTGGTGAGTACGGCCCTAGTGCGCCTTGTAATGATTTTGAAATTTTCACTTTTGCTTCTAAGGCACAGTTAGAGAGTTCTGTTTCTTGGAACTGATTACTGTAGTTTTGTTTTACTTTCATGTTGTTTATTAAATACTTTTAATGTGTTTAAATTATAAGAAATATTTTAATGTATCATGAAAGATTGATTTGAAATATGTGTGTTTCAGTATTGATCTTAAACACTAAATATTGTGCATTTATCTTTATTTTTTATGACACTGCTGATCAGTGGATGTAAGGATAAGTGCTAAAAGAAAATGTTCCTCGTAGAATCTGGCCCTATTTTTTAAAAAGCCTTGATTAAAGGGGCTTTTATTGTGACCATAAAGGCACCAAACTATTGTAATAATTAATTTTGCTGCTGCAAATTTCCCCCTGGGGATTAATGAAGCATTTAGGTTTTATGCCATTTTAAGGATCCAGTTTATTTTATTTTTTATCTGTCATATTATTTTGTAGTGAATGAATCTGATACTCATAACTGACAAACATTTTAATGAAAATTTCAATCTTTTTTTCTAAATGAAGAAGAACAAACGATGGAATTTAACTACGCGTACGGTACTTTATTTTCATTTTTAACTTTATACCTACACTTGGTAGCCTTTCCTGTTAAATGTTTTACATTTTATTCCTCCAGAATTACTTGATACCGTTAGTAACTAGTAATTTAACATAAGGACTGTTGAGTCACAGTTAATAGTGTTGATTCAATGCAGTGAATAAAGATGACACCGAATCATCCGGCCTTTAAAGTGACAATGTTATAAATGACACATACGTGTCACTGCAGCTTAAATATGCGATCTTAACAGGCAAAAGGGGAAATTCACTTAATTAATAACACAAGTATGCACATTTACACTCTATTACTTTATTGTAGTGTAAAAGAGGACTACAACGATCTTGGGAAAAATTTGCCAATATTTTCGTTTTAATAATATTGAATTCCAATACAAATTGTGAAAGAACTGAAAGGATATCCTAAAAATTGCTCAATTTGGGGATGGGCTCTAATTGTTCTAAAAGTTTGGCTTTGTTCCAAAAAAAACAAAAACAAGAACAAGGCTGCACCAGTGACAAAGATGTTTTTCCTGCCATGTTAAGATAGCTGCAAACTCAAGAGAAGTACCAAATGTCACCTTAATGAGGGTGAAGACAAAACATTTGTGTTGCTGCAGATCAAATTTCATGTTTCATCTTTACAAGGAGAGGTGTGATAGCACAACCATACCACCCTTAAGTTACCTTAATTGTCTGAGCCAGTTGAGTTACAAAATAATTTTGTAGTTTATGGTCTGAGCTGTTAAATTAAGAAATGTCACAAAATCGTTGTCAGCCTTTGTTTAGGTGGGTGTGTGTATCTTTGACAGCAGTCGGAGATACGGAGGGCGTGATGAAGTCTTGTTTGTTTATGAGTATGTAATAACCTCTGTAATGAAAGAAGATGTCATGCGAACGAAGCACTTGACTGATGCCCAGAGTAACAGTTGGCGTTTTGTTCATCAAGCTGCACCTTAATACCTTTGTGTTTGTAAAGACATATTTCGCCACAAAGCCAGGCATTCCTACTGTGTGGAAACACAGACGGACGTGCCCACTTTTATTGTTTGAGTTAAGAATCAGTCAAAATTGAGCGAATGTGGACAAAATGACATTGTTCAAGCTTTGACGACATGACCACATTTGTGTTATTTCTCTGACCCTTAGGTCCCGAGAGAGTCACTGTGATAGAGTCTCTATAGTAAAGATTTAACCTTTAGTATGTAGCTAATGTGATGTTCCCAATAAGCAGTATGCCACGCTAGCAGCTGCTGCATGCTTCAGATGTTCCCGAGAAACTTAAGTTATTTTCCTTCTACCTGTAAGGGCTTCCACCACTATCCCCTGATCAGGATAAATCAGCCTACCATGAAAAGGCAACAGAGAAATAATTAACACATTTTAACCTGACTAAATATCCACCAGATTCTTACTGGTCTTTGTATTTGCTTATAGTTGATAGAAGTCAGATAATGAACTAAACCTTAAGTCGCTGGACTCATCTTCGTACTAGGAAAATGCAGCATTTGTTTGTCTTGGGAAGCAAAAACAATTACTTTTCTAAAGACATTTTGTACATAGAATGTCAGAAAAATGTGAGACATACTCTGTGTACCTCAACCCGGCATGACATCTTCCTCACAACATTTATTGACCATGTTGAGGGAGAAGTGCTCCCACATCTTGGATATTTTCTGTCGCAATGGCGTTGCCATGGCACTAATGTTTACTTCCTTTGTATTCCGCGTTGAAGGACGCAGTGTCCAATGACGTCACCGACTAGTCGACTATTAAATTCGTCAACAACTAATTTTATAATCGATTATTGTTGGTTATTCGTGGCAGCCCTATTTGCCTTGCTGTGAGCTTCTATCGCAACCAATCCTGTTCACGGTTGTCACGTTAGCCATGCATGTTAATATCTAAATAAATCAACGGATTATTGCATTGATGTGTGATGTAGCTTTGAAAATACATTTAAACTTTTTTTAGTTTATATGGTTAGGATTTACGTATTCAGGAATCGATAAGTATATATATTTTTGGTCTTACCATTTTGGATTTGGTCCTAATTTAGAGGTAATAGCTTTAGTATGTGTTCAACACTAATGTTGATGTAGGTTTGCTACTACAGAAAGAGACTTTCAGAATACACACACTGAATTTACCTATCTTTAATATAACACATATTGATTTGTGCAGAGTTTATGGTCTAGATTTAGGCCGGTTCATATCAGAGACGGTAAGAATGGCAAACATTGACATATGTTGTCCTACCAGATGCTGCATGATTTATAATCCAGTGTAAGTTTACACCTGATGCTCTGTGGCGTTATCATGCTATTATATTGGGAAAATAAATTAATTGTGTCCTTGGATGGGATAAATAGATGGGTCTGGCGGTAACTGGATTTGTTATCTTAAAACAGCATCTGTGTGTATACATTGGCATGTGCACCAGTGAGTGTGTACACACACGTGGTCGAGCCTAGTGTCATGTTGTGTGGCTTGACTCTATTTTGAGTCACTGAAGGCCTAGAGGAACGGAAAGAGACGGGTTAAAGAAACTGAGTAGATCATTGACATTTACCTCTATCTGTGGGTGAGGAGCTCATTTGTTTTCGCTTCACACATTGTACCTGTTTTTCTAGATAGTTATTTCGCCCTTCAACATTTTCATGGATAAATGTCTGTTTGTTATGACCTTCATGTCAGGAAATGAAGTGTCTTATCAAGGCTGCTATCCTATGAAGGACACAGCTAGTATTTCTTCTTTCATCACCTAATTATCATTTGACCAGGAACTTTGGAGGAAAAACAGCTCCATAGCATCAGAGATCCACCATCAAACTTCACAGTGGGTATGAGGGGCTTTTCTGTATGGCCTCATCTCTCGCTGCACCTAACCAATCTACGTTGTTTGTAACCAAAAAGCTCTACATGTAGTATCATCTGACCACTGACCTTGTTCCATTGAACAACGCGGTGGTGTTTGTCAAACTGTAGGAGCTTTAGCTTTTGTGTTGATGACAGCAGAGGCTTTTTTGTTGCTACCCTCACAAACAGCTGATGTTTATGTCAGCTCCATCTGATGGTGGTTAGGGAGACTCTCTGACCCCAGGATTCAACTGACCCCTGCAATACTCTTGCTGTGGTCCTTAGGAGGATGGGTCAACTGGCAAAAGACTTTCCAATAGTGTGTGGTGTCAGTTTGCGGATACGTCTTCTTTCAGGTTGATTCTCCAGTCTCTATAAACCCCTTCATTATTGATCTAACTGTGGAAGCTGGTATTTTGAACTGTTTAGAGATTTTCTTGTCTCCATTGCCAGATTTGTGCAGCTCAACAACTTCTCTTCATACATCATTGCTGTGTTCTCTGATTTTTCCCATTGTGAAAAATGAAAAATCGGATGTCGGCATAAAAAACTGCATCTTTTCCTCTTTCCGTGTTCTATCAAAGCAAATTTTTAACTTCTATATCTTGTTTACCTGCAGCGGTAGGCTGCTATAACTGTTGAAGGTAGATCAGACCGAAAGTAAAGTCAGATTACGAAAAGACTCTTGAGTTGTATTCGTAAAAGGCCTATTTTCCGTGTGTGCATGGTATCATATTCAGACAGTTTTCTCTGGTGTTTGTGTGTATGGTTGTGTGTGTGAGAGGGGACTTGCCTGAACAGGCCTCAAACAGTTTACCTGATTGCCCAGTCCTTTTCAACTTTACATGCCTGTCTGTGTTATCAGTCAGTTGACAGTAGATAAAAGGTCACCAGAAGCAGACTAAATATTTAAAAGTGGTATTCTATCTATGAATGATCATCTCACAATAATAAAGAGCGTGTAGGTGTTGGGAAAGACCTGAAATGATACAGTCCCAGTGCGACATTTTGATTATGCTATTATTTGATTTTGTTTTTTAGCAAATTTTTTTTTTTTAACTGGAATGTTTGTTAACATCGCAGATAAGATACTCTTCAAACTTTGTATAGTAATACTGAAAAACACCCCAAACCATGCCCACTGGCTAAAAAGCTACTGTTCATTACCGAGCACGATAATAAGATTATCTGCGTAAAAATGTCATATTGTTGTCTTTGCAACTCCAAAAACTCAGAGACTTTTGTTGGATGAAGTTTCTCCACAAGACTTCAGTTTAAGTGTGTTTCAACACTTTTGTTGGTCAGTTCCTCCAAAAAAGCGGGCCTGTGCATTGTTTTAAAACATGCATTGTGTAACCGTAATACTACACAGCATATCTAGTTACTTCTGTAAAGAATGCCTGATTTTTCTTCAAGGTTAGATCAATTAAAATCTGCACACAGTTCAGCCTGAATGAATGTGAATTTCCTTGAAGCCATCTTCAAATCTTAATCTCATGCGTATAATTTTTTTTAGGGAGGTACTTGAAGTCTGTGCACGTGTCTAGTGTTTGCATAGTTTGTAATATTTGTACTCCTTGAATAAAACATGATTTTTTTTCTGGCTGAGGCACATGGATCTTAATAAATCATAAATATTTGTCAAGCTATTTTGTGAGGACTTTTCTTTCGAGTATTTTTCTTTTCAAATGATAAATGGCGGGTGTCTCATATCCTGGATGCGTGCTCTCTCCGTCTCCGCAGGTAACACATTACAAACAGTACCCCCCCAACACGAGTAAAGTGTACTCTTACTTCGAGTGCCGTGAGACGAGGACAGATCCCACCAAGAGCAGGAAAGTCAAATACGATCAAACCGTGTTCTACGGCCTACAGTACATCCTCCACAAATACCTGAAAGGTAAGTCCTGATATGAGGGGGTACGCCAAATCGGCCATTAAATCGGTCATTTTATCTTCCTGTGTGTAGCTGGCAGTAGGTAGAACCGGAATAATTTTGGGAAAGGTCAGTTGCATATTTCTGCCACTAGATGGGGAGCTTTAGATCCAAAATAACAGATTTCGGGACCATAAATTCTGAACCGTTGGTCCGATTTATTCCAAATTTGTTGAATATATATTTATACTCCAATAGATCTAACATATATACGTCATATTTTTCTCTTAAAATGATTAACTTGTCAAAAATAACAACAATGATTTTATTATTATAATATTATAATTTTATGCTTTAGTTTAGCAGAAAAACCTTGAAACTCCTCTTGAAAAGTAAAATATTTCTAAATGTAACTTACTAACTTACAGTTACTTTGTTCTATACTTTTAAGTTTCAAATCATATCAGAAAATATTGAAATATGTATCACGGATTCTTCACAAGTCAACACAGTTACTTTGTAAAATAAATGGTAAGTCCTGATTCGACTTAAGAAAATCCCATAAGAGATATTCTTCCGTGGTATTATTACTTCAGAGAACTGTGTTCTTTATGATCCAAATTCAGAGGTGTCGATGTGAGCCTCACAATCTTTCATTTCTTCTCATTCCTGAGCTTTTATTCTCAACTGAAGACAACTGGCAAAGGTTTTTCAGGATAGCCATTGAGCGGCTTTAAACTTTTGCCACTTATGCCATGTTTTATCCACTGTGCCCTCAATGGCGCACGTCTTTAACCAAAATGTGACAAAACGATCAATTAAGTCTTGTATGAGATCTAGAGGTGCCAGGAGGCCAATCGATCGGAGGCCAACCACCCCAGAAAACGTTTGGCTCAACTATCTTAATCAGACACTTCAAGACAAATTTATAACCCTAGCAACATAGCAAGTTTTAAGAAGCGAACGTTAGCCATGAGCCCACTGTATGTTTGTATGTATGTTGTCAGTTATGGTTTTTAAAAAAAAAATCGTAGTCAGCTGGTCAGACTTTATTTAAATTGGTGATCAGACAAGAAAAATTGCAATCGGTGCGCCTCTAATAAAATCCAGCGTTTAAATTTTTGAATGGATATATGTATAAAGTTCAGGCAAACAGGAGGCATGGAGGCAAAACTTCCGGACCAAACAACAGGAGTGACTCTGACTCTGGAACTGTTGTCCACTTATCGAGAGATTTACAGTTCGATCCCAGACACCTGCAGTCCACGTGTAGAAGTATCCTTGTGCAAGAAAATAAACCTATACTGGCTCCCTGGGTGCTGCACGGGGCGGCCCACTGCCCTTCTCGCATAGGTTAACAGTTCACTGCGTATTACTGAATGTATTATTGTACGCAGCAATAAAGCATCTCTTTCATAAACCTGAAATTTAATAAGTGTTAACAGAGTTTTAAGAAGGACCCGTTTTTGTGAAACGTAAAGCAATGCATAGCCATAAATGCGTCATACTGGTGAATGCCGGTTTTACAGCATAATCATTGAATGAGACTGTCTGTAAGTGTGACCCTCAGTTCTCACCTCTAACCCAGTGGCATCTTCTCAGCAACTGCCACACGGAATGAATTTGCCCTAAGAAGCCACTGCGTCCGTTAATGACTCAGGGACGTTTATGTAACGGTTTCCACTCAGTCCTCACGTTAAATCAGGGCAACATTCCAATACCTTCATTATTATTTTTGTTTAATGAAGTCAACTGTATTGGGAATGTTTTCACGCTCACACTTCTGGAGCTGCAGGATGTAATATTTTGTGTCGTTCGCAATCGGAGCACATACCAAAAGCTCTCAATCATGCCTTATGGGTCCCTGTGGGAGTGTTTTATCTTTGTATTCTCCCCCACTTCACAACAAGGTTAGAGCAGTGCAGGGTGAGCTGCAGCATGCCTGAAACTACTCAACATTAGGTGCATTTGACCAAGGACACTTCAGTAGTGCCGATGTTTACTCTGGTGGCTTGCCTGGTCATTTTCACCCAACTAAAAAAGGAGCAAGGTTGCGGGGTGCCTCACATTGAGACTACCCAGTGCATAACAACAGGCCAGCAGGTTAAGAAGGAAAACGTAAATGAGTAAAGATTTATTGTGCGTGTTGAAGTAAGAACGATCCAGGGGAGCTTCAGAGAGCGCACAGCAGAGTTTTAGCAAAGAAAGAATGTGTCTCTCGCCTGTCTTTTTAAGAGGATTTCATGGTGCAGTAGCTGAGGTGCATGGGATACGAGAGAGGGAGAAGACAAAAGCACAGCTGCTCTTTCACCGGCTGCAGGAGAAAGGCCAGCTGTCTGTGCAAAGAATCTTTGGTCTCATAACGCCACATACTCAGTATGGCGTGGTTGTTTCTACTTCAATCATAAATGTAAAGTCGGATAGCATTCCAGCGTCTTTTCTTAAATGGTGTACGTTTCTCTGAGAAGTACTTCTGTACCTTCATACGCTGCTTTCTTCCATGCCCTTCCCCCTCTTCTTCCTCCCTCCCTCCTCCAGGAAAGGTAGTGACTCCGGAGAAGATTCAGGAGGCAAAAGAGGTTTATAGAGAACACTTCCAGGATGACGTTTTCAACGAAAAAGGTTGGACTTACATTTTTGAGGTATGTGACTGTTAAAAAGTGTTGATTTTCCAAATAACTTGGGCATATTTGACATTGTATTACAGAGAATAGTTGATAGGGGCAAAAATGGAGAATGGAACCAGACTTGCAGGTGCACATATGTACAAGTTCCAGTGCATCTTAATGTTTGTATTTCAAACATTCTGAACACACACACAGCAAGCCTTAATTCAACATGTTTATAGTGCAAGCTTAGATTTAGCTGAACGAGATTTCCGTGTGTAATTTTGTGTTTTTTTTTATTTTCTAAATGGGATGTTTCTGTGAAATGTGCGACGAAAGAGATTGCAAAACCTTGAAGACGTCTTTTTTTGTTTAAAACTGACCATGAAAAGAGTTAAACAGCACTGTGCCAGGTGTCATTTTAAACAGCGAACCGCAATAATGTAAAAGAAGCGCAATAATGCTCAGCTGCGCCAAAATTCTACTTTGATGTCTTACATAGCAAGCTTTCTAATATCGTATTTGCACAGAACTGATATCTGTATTTTGCTTGAATTTACTGACATTAACCTCACGGATATGATGTCAAGGCTTGATTGTGGAGGTAGGGAGGTGTCTAGGAGAGAGGTCACTAAAGGATTCACGTGAGATACTTCAACATGATCTTGGAGAGTGAGAGGGCGCCTGATTGAAAAGAGGAAAAATGTTCTGGTGGCGATTTCTAAGAACAAGGGTGATTTTCAATGCTGTAGCAGCTACAGAGATATAATGCTGATTAGCCACACAATGAAGATCTGGGAAAGAGTCGTGGAAGCTAGGTTAAGAAAAGTGGTGACAATACGCGAGCTGCAGTATGGCTTCATGTCAAGAAAGAACAATTCAGATACGATATTTGCTTTGAGACTGATGATGAAGTATAGAGAAGGCCAGAAGGAGCAGCATTGTGCATTTGTGTATTTGGAGAAAGTGTAAAACAGAGAGCTGAGTGAGGAATTGTGGAATTGCATGAGGAGGTCTAGAGTGCCATAGAAGTATTTTAGAGTTGTCCAGGATATTTAAGACAACGGCATGACAGCGGTGAGGTAGGAGTAATAGATATGTTCATGGTGGAGGTGGGACTGCACCAAGGATAAACTCTGAGCCCCTTCTTGTTTGCTATGGTGAAAGACAGGATGACAGATGAGGTCAGACAGGAGTCTCCGTGGACTATGATGTTGGTGGATGATATTGTGAGCCGTAGCGAGAGTAGAGGTAAGAATAACCTGGATAGGTAGAGGTATGTGCGCGAGAAAAGAGGCCTGTTGGTCTGGCAGCGAGACAGAATACATATGTGTGAATGAAAGAGAAGCAGGAGGATCAGTGAGGATGAATCCATGGAGATGGAGAAGATGCAGGAGTTTGAGTACATGGGGTCATCTGTACTTAAACTGAGGACCAGGGAATTTTGAAAAGAGATGAAGAAGCAATTGCAGGTGGGTAAGAGGAGCGATAATGGATCTACTGGTAGAAGGATGCTGGAGATTGAGCTACTATGCAGGAGAAGAAGGCTAAGACCAAAGATGGGGTTTCTGGATGCGGGGAGAAAGGTCATGCAGTTGGTTGCTGTGACAGAGAAAGATGGAAAACCGTGAAATCGTGGCGACCCCTAAACAAAACAGCCAAAAGAAGAAGAAGAAGATAATCATGGAAAAGCTGTCACATTTTGATTGAACGTGTTCCCAAAGTTTAAGAAAGATGCAGCAGTTTCTGTTTTTTAAACAAATTAACCATTTGGATAAAGCAATTCCACTTCAAAATTAAGTCATATGAATCATCGGTGTACTAAAGTAATATAATCTGAATGAATCAGAGCTTATTCCTTTCACCACTGTGCAAGTCCGTGGCTGTATGAATAAATTTTAGGCTGTTTTTTTTATTGGGAGACGAAAAATAATTCAGTAGACATTATTTCTTCGCTATCATTTCTGCCTGCTAAAATTATGTCCTTAATTGGACTTTAAATACTGTATATCTTTAACAGGTGCTATATCTGGTTATGGTAACTGTTTTAGAGGAAAATTTTCTGTATTATACAAATTAACTTTTTTTCTTGGAGCGTATTTGTGGCTACCATCTCTTTCCCACAATGTAGCGTAAAAGGACATCCAAAAGGTCATTAGATCATAAAAAGTTATTGCCTGAGGGTTCAGAGGGGCCAAAAATAAATCAAAGAGTGTGCATGAGCCGAGCTGTTTTTACAAAAAGTCTTTTCCTTATGTGTAATGAAAGTCAAATTATTAAGTCAGATTCAGAAACAAGAATTGAATCACACATAGGTTTTCATATATATTTTTATAAATAGAAAAAAAGTGCAATGCAGCATTTCTGGTTATTGAGTGTTTCAGGACCTTGGACAGAGCACAGAAGACGAGGTCTTTTTCTCCAGTGAGGAAAGATGTTAAGAAACTCTTTTAATATCCTTTCAGCCCACATCAAACAGACAAATGTTTAACTTTTGGAAGCGATACTTCTGAAGGTATATATTATGATCATCTATTTGTAGATTCAGTGTCTGTCATACAATCCATTCAATTTTTCCAGTTTGAGGTGCAACGGACAAGACATACATTTTACCACAGATTTCTGTGGAGGAAGCACCATCTCATCAGAAAACGTATAACCTTCTCCGTGTACTTTTGAGCCAAAACAACACATCCCACAGTAGAAGAGACTGCCACAGTGTAAACCCGACTCTGAATGGGATGTTTGTGTGTGCCTCCCTGTTTACAGAAATACAACGGACACCTGCCCATAGAAATAAAGGCGGTGCCGGAGGGGAGCGTAATTCCTCGGGGCAACGTTTTGTTCACGGTGGAAAGCACGGACCCTGAATGCTACTGGCTCACCAACTGGGTGGAGGTAAGTTTGTTTTGTTAGTCTCCTGGGCCCAGAGTGGGTAGGGTTCAGTCAAATCATGACTGTTGTTCAGCTGATGTGTGTCAGGGACGGATGGTCTAACCAAAGCCTACGATTGGCGAACTGTTGGACAAATAGTTTACAAAACGTTGTAGTCACCCAACGATGGAAGTTGATGGAATCATGACTAATCCTTCGTGTTCACTCCAAAACTATTTCATGGATCATTTTATAATTTTATACCACCGTAGGTCTTGTGTGACCAGTGCGAGGAAGAACTGGATTGATTTTAGGAGAGGTCAGTTGCATATTGCCGCCACTACAGAAGCAGTATTTCTAAAAGTTTCCGGGCCATAATACCTTTGTTGTCTGGGTTTGACATCACAGACCTGGTTTGTTTGTAAAGATACCCCCTGATAATTATAGTTATGTTCTTTATAAAAGCCTTAAACCATTTAGCCTGGCAACTCGCACAACAAAACTTCATTATCTCTCTATAAATGTCACTGAATTACATTTGTTTCCTGGCTTGTTGCTTAATCAGTGCTCAGATATGTTCTGTAGCTCACAGCCCGGCTGATTACCGAGTGTCGGAATCATCCTTGCGTTGTTTGTTTTTTTTACCTCCTCAGTGTTCTCTTCCCTTGAATTAACTTGAATTTGTATTTTCCTCAAACGAATAAGAGCCACTGCATAAAGCTGTAAAGAATTTATATCTGAGCCTCTTTTGTCTTTTCCATAAAAATAAACAATAGCTGCTCTACTGTGGTTAAGAAACATGACAGGTGTTGCACCCCTGTTCTGATTCTGCTGGCATGGATTACAAAAGTTAGAACCGTTAATCCTATCAATGGTCTCCAGTTTTAATGAATTGTTCTTTAACTGAATAGTTGGACATTTTGAGAAATGGGCTTATTTACTCTCCTGCCGAGAGTCAAAGGAGAAGGTTAATAGGGGTCAGATTCTGAGACTAACTAAGAAATAAAGTAATTAATTAAGACTACAAGTATGGGGGGGGGGGAGAAGCTACAGTTCAAGGTAACAAAATGTCATTTCATGCAAATTCTAAACAAATTTTTATGGGGATCCAAATATTTCTTGTTGCCGGACCATTAACTTCCAATCTGCTGGCTGCCCTATCAACTGGTCCAGGTAAATTGCCATTTTCATATTTAACTCTATAAGATAAGATAAGATAAACCTTTATTAGTCCCACAACGGGGAAATTGCAGGGTTGCGGGGTTACAGCAGCAAGAGCATATTACAGAATAACATTATGTACAATTAAATGAAATGTGCAGTAGAAATGTGGACATGTTGAGTAGTATATTGTCCCATAGTGATAGATATCACTCCTCAGTCATAGTTACAGACTGAGGAGTGACATTCTTCTCAACTAAACCTTTCCAATGGAGTTATTTATTTGTAAATTTATTTTGCAGCAAATGCAAGAGCTCTTTTGGATTTTTTTTTAACAGAACTTTGGTGTTTAACTCTGCCTCCTCAGTGCTGCGTTTATGACGTGGAGCTGGGTGTCACCTCCACGAGACGAGGAGGCGCTTATGAACTTAACGTTCCTTGAAAAGACTGTCCTGCAGTGACTCAGCAGAAACAAAGCCATTTACCTTCAGCCGTAGCTTAACGTCATCATTCTCCAACTGCTTTGTCTCTTTCTCTCTCTCCCTCTCCCTCTCCCCCTCTCTCCCTCTTTCCATATGGACCTCATTCATAAAAAGCATGTTTGACCTCTTCCTCGGATTCATCCCGTAGAAACTTCTTACATTTCCTTAGTGTTGACTTCATCTAGAAACCAAAGGTCATCCACAGCTGAGTGTACATTACCACTGTCCTGATAAATCTGGATGCACTACACACACACATACAAGTAGTCTTTGCAGCAGATATAAATAACCATGCGCACACACACACGGTCATTCTGCTGACGTAAAATAGCCATAGCATTCACAATGTTGTCCTTGGGTTTGTTCTCATTCCCCCCATAACTCTTGCTGCCTCTTCTTCTGTTACTTCCTTCTCTTTGTCACATAAAGCATCTTAAGTTCTGATATCCTTGCTCTTGTCCCCTCATCACGTACACCTTTCCCCATCTCCCTCCAGTTGGTTCAGGGACATTAACCAGGAAGCTGTTGCTCCTCAATGTCATTTTCTCTACTGCTGTGTCTGTCACTTAAGGTCAGAAAAAAGTAAACAGACCTCTAAAAGAAATAGCAGCCAGGATGAAATGACAGCTGCCGTGCATCTCTGAGCTTGTTTATCTGCAAGAAGAAATGTTACGCTGCTACATTTCATGTTAAGCGATTCCACCCGAAAAGGTCAACGTGCAGAAATGAAGCCATATGGCCTGAGTGTGTGCGGACATTAGCGCCGCTCTGGCAGTCACATGAGACCACAAGATGCTTTGGATCGTGATTGGTTTCAGGAGGCATGTGACGACGCTGAGGGTTATAAGGTCAAACGGCGCTGCTAAAGGTGAAGGTGGGTGAGTGAGTGAGTGAATGTCAACCCGAGATTTCATTCGTGAAGGGCTTCAGTTCCATTTGGACGTCCAGGTGTTTTGAATCTGCAGCTAATGAAGTTTGGCACACATTTACGTGTCTGTCATTCCTGTTATACACACACCGCGTCCTCTCTCCTCGTCTCTCTGTGTAGTTATCCTTTATGTCGTTGATATTTTGGAATCACCATCTCTGCTACGCCCACGCCCGCCGGAGATCCTTTGTGAGAATGCAATACCTCAAAAACTATTTCAAGGATCGTTTTCAAATTCTAGACCCCCATAGGCCTAAGTGCGAGGAAGAACTGGATTGCTTTTTGGAAAGGTCAGGCATGTTTTAATCACTAGCCGGAGCTTTATCTCAAAACGTTTTCCAGCCCTAATTTCTCAACCACTGGTCCGATTAAGCCCAAATTTGGTGTATATGAATCGACTCGAGGAGGTCTATCTTGTAAGCATCATATTTTATTTACTTTATACTTTATATAATAGGACCATTTTTACGAAAGTTGGTGGCATTCCGGGAATATGTCCCTTTAAGTGATACAAGGTGTTTACGGACAAGGTTTCCTCGTATGGATAAACCACTTGTTTCCACGTGTGTGACTCTGGTCCGGAGTTGACACGAGGCATCCTGGAATGTATTTTTCCCAGACTTTGTCAAGTGTGAGTAAGCGGCCTCTTTTGAGCCCCCTGAGCCTGTTATTCTGGGGGTTTAGAACCAGTTGAATACTGGAACAGCAGAATAATTTGGACCAGACACGCTCTGGTCCCTTCACTGCTGGAAAAAAACTCTCCATTAGAGGCATTTGGAAAATAATGTTTTCCTGAGAGCTGTGAAATGTTTTTACCAGGGTTGTGAATGTCGTAACTTTTCGAGATTAAAATCTTAATTGTATGAGATTGAAATCTTAATTTTATAAGAAAAAAGTCTTAATTTTCGGCTACTCTTTGGAGGGGAAATGAGGTATGTGGAGCTCCTTGTCAAGCTATATTTCAATTATAATGAATTTTACAAATAAATAAATATTGAATTTTTTGAAAGATGAACCATAAGTATTAAAACTTTGAAAACGCTGCCTGAACAACTGAGTTTGTTCTGAAGAAAGAACTGGACAGACTTGGAGGAAGTCAACTCTTTTGTGGAGCAGGAGATGCTGTAATTGACTTAGTCGTCACATAAAGCAGATGGAGGCTTATATTAAAACAAGTTACCCTAAAATCAGACTACTTCACTAACACAGTGACGCAAAATCATGACTTTTTTTCTCATAAAATTAAGACTTCATTCTGGTAATATAAAATGTGTTTATTATTCAAGGTGGTCCTAATACTCCTTCATGCACTCCTATCATTCAAATTGTGTTATTACTCAATGACTATTTGAATATCTCCTTGTTATCCCCGCTAATAAGGATCGAGTGAACTAACCACAGCTGTCGTTCCTGCCTCTATCAGACCATCCTGGTTCAGATCTGGTACCCCATCACTGTGGCCACCAACTCCCGCGAGCAGAAGAAGATCCTCGCCAAGTACCTCCTGGAGACTTCTGGGAACTTGGAGCGACTGGATTACAAACTGCACGACTTTGGTTACAGAGGCGTCTCTTCACAAGAGGTACTTAATGCTTCGTGATAGTACTGCAGTACCCTGGAAATATGTATTTGTTTGTTTTTCACAGTTGGAGCTGCTTTTCAGCCATTTTTTTAAAAGGACACTGGAAATTGTAGTTTGCCTCACAACAGCAGCTCAATATCAACTAACCAACTTTTCTTGGAGCTTTCCACAGTCAGGTGTTCTGAATGAAAGTTCTGTGAAAATCCTGCTGGTTGACTCAAAGTTGTTTTGAATTTTGCTGGACACAGACTTGGTCGGTATTCTTATCTGACTCACAAATGAGGTTTAAAGTGAAAAAGCAATAAAAAGGTGAATTGAATTTAACTTATGAAAGCCATCCGTCGCCCTTTAGCTCCCATAAACCGCCTCCCTTTTGTCTGCAGACTGCGGGAATCGGGGCCTCCGCCCACCTGGTCAACTTCAAGGGCACAGACACCGTCGCCGGCATCGGAGTGATTAAGAAGTTCTACGGAACCAAGGACCCGGTGCCAGGCTTCTCAGTGCCTGCTGCAGAGCACAGGTACATACACACACACACACACACACACACACACACATTTCTCTGAACCGTATTTACCTAAAGTAGACCATTGAATATTTATCTCTTCTCTTGTTACGTGTAACCTTCATTACTTATCTGCAAAATCTTTCCTGAATTATTCAGGAGCTTTAGTGGCACCGTTCTGATTGTGATCTAGTCGTTCAGCCTAAGCCCTGTACTCATGTATTCCTAAGAAAGAGATAGTGTACATTTTGGCTTATGAGCCAAGAGCCAAGTCTGGTAGCAAACTTTGAAGCCCAATTGGCGGATGGATTTTCATAAACGAAAAGTTGTTTTATACATTGTTTGGAGGAGGTGTGCGTTTGTTTGCTTCCCTGATGAGATACACTTATTATGTGCTCCATCTATCTCGGTTTATGAATGAGGCTGCGATTGATTTGGAGGTAAAGGTTCTGGTTGCCTGACGCACACGTCCCTCACGTAGTCCGATCCATTTATCCCGCTAAGCCTGCAAACACACTCCCTCTCTGTTTTCCCTTTGATGCACGTAGAGCAGCTTTCTCCTTACCCAGGGGCAGTTACTGCTTCCGGGCGCAACCCTCTTCCCCACGCCAGTGTATTGTGGGATGGTGGAAGTAGTCGTCATAGTAACTGTTATGTAATGCCCCACCCCCCTCCTGTTGTGTTCTACCTCAGAGGGAAGAGTCGCAGTGAAATTCCATTTTGATTTTGACGTAAAAGTTAAAGGATGGATGAATAGCAGAAATGTTGAACCATCAAGGCTTTTTTTTTTTAGTGTAACTGCCAGATGGTTTTAATGTTGCGGCTGATTTGTGCACACTTTCAGGAAACTGATTCTGAATCAGAGGTTTGTTTACAACAAATCTGTGTCAAACATATCTCAACTCTCTTAGATTGACATTACTCCTTGATAAAGTGCCAGGCGGCGAAGGTTTCGCAAGTCTTTCACACTGTGGTTCCAAAGAAACCAGACACTCAATATCCTATGACCCCATTCTATTCAGTTCACGAGGAGATATCTCAAAAATCTTCAGTGAAAAGTGTTCAGTGAAAGTGTAAGAATCGATTGTTTGAACCTGGGCATGGCCCCAATTGGTCTTTGCCAGTTTATGAATCACCTGGACGTGAGTGTTCCCTCACGACCCACTTTCCTTCTAACACCGCAATCATAACGATAACAACCACAACAATTTTTACAGCATTTTGCATCAACGTGTTTCACAGATACATGAGAATAAAACAATCACAGTAAGAACATATTGTTACAATGTCGAACAGACAATATACCGACACAGCCGATTACAAATCTAATCATGCTGCAGAAAAGGCTCTCCTGTGAAAACATGAATTGAGCCATGATTTTTAAAGACAGGCAGTCTGTTGGTAAGACCAATCTGCTCAGGCAGGGAATTCCATCCTGATGACTGAACCTCGATAATCGCCATTGGTCACAAGCCTTGACCGAGGGACAACTAGGGAGTATCTGTTAGAAGACCTCAGTTTACTAATCGGAGCATAGAGGGTTACAGTTTTTCAAACCACGCTGGGCCTCAAAAGAATCTAAAATAATCCTGTATTTGATCGGGGACCACGATAAGTCGTTTTTACAATGATCAAAACACATCCGTCTTCCCTCCACCTAATCAACAAACAAAAGAAGAAAAATTGTTAAAACAAGCAACACATCTTTACAGACACACCTCTGTTGTGTGGTTAAAACGGACCCATCCAAAACTTTCGCCATAATCGATCATGCCTGGTTTCATCCATAACTAGACTGGAGTATACCGACCTCTTCTGGGCAAACCACGGCACTACCTCTCAATACAAACCATGTGATGGATCCTTTATGTATTATATGGCCCTTTTGTTTATACCTCTTTTGTGTCTTTTCCTCCTTTTCCATCGCTCCTCTGCTGATAACCAATAATTACTACTGTCCGCTACTTAAGACTGCTATTAAGTGGTTTCTTCAGCTGAGGTTCTCACGTTCATAGTCTTAAGTCTCCCCCACCCTCTGACTCCCGCCTGGAAGTTGTAGCAACAAAGTATGATATTATACATTCCTCTGGATTTCTACATTTGGACTGTATTAGACAAACTCCTGTGAAAGTGTATTAGATAAACTACCAGTTACTGGGAACTAAACAATGCTATCTGCCAGAGAAATGGAGCCAGCTGAGCCAAAAGATATTTAGTTTTTTTCACATTGAACCAATATAATTCCAGGTCAGTAATACCTCAGCCAGCAATGCCATTAGGATGAGACAGGAAACATGCAACCAGTTGTTTATTAATTAATAAACTGTGCCTTCTGATCCAAAAACAATTTTGGCAACAAAAAAAAACGAAAATTCTCAAAATAAAAATGTGTGTGTGTCTGTGTGTCTGTGTGTCCGTGTCAGCGATCATTAATCCTTTAAAGTCCTGCTCAATGGTTTGGAGCAGCTCATTTTGAGTCTCTTTTTCTTATTGAAAATGTGACCGAACCTGTTTATAATATGACCCAGAGGCAGCATGTATATGCTAAAGAATGGGGGGCCAAGGATGGAGCCCTGGGGGACACCACAGATCAAAGGGGGCACATAGGAGGAAGCATTATCCATGGCTATTGAGAAAGCCCTATTAGATAAGTAGTTTACTTTTCGGCATATTTTTAAGCCTGTGAAGACTCACTAAACATAATGATGTAACTTGATACAACTACAAAAAGTCTAATAAGGGCCAAAAGAATTTCTAAAAACATGCTCGACCGAAACGGTCATGGTAAATTGTCATTTTATGGTAAATTTAATTAGTCACATTTAAGTTGAGTTCAATCAGGAGGATTGCTTGTACAACACAGGGGAGTGGGGACCTTTCCGGAATATACCCGTGGGCCGACAGTGTGGTCTAGTTTGTTATGCTTTGGATTTTTCTGCACCTGTCTAATCTCTGGCTGTCGAATATCTCTTGGAATTTCTTTTGGATATTCAGAAAGAATGGCTGGAGGGGGGTTCAACCGGCCCCCGTGTTTGTCCACCATATGTTATAATTTTAGTCCCCCCACATGCAAAAGAGATATCTTCAGCGCAATTTCTCTTGGTTCCGTCTGCAGCACCATCACTGCGTGGGGGAAGGACCATGAAAAAGATGCCTTTGAGCACATCATCAAGCAGTTCCCCAGCGTGCCGGTGTCTATTGTCAGCGACAGCTACGACATCTACAACGCCTGTGAGAAGATCTGGGGGGAGGACCTGCGTGGGCTGATAGAGAAGCGCAGTGCCGACGCTCCGTTGGTCGTCCGACCAGACTCTGGGAACCCTCTCGACACGGTTTTGAAGGTGTGCAGTCACCCGGAGAGCTTTCAGTCAAACGGCAGCTCAGAGCAAGACGTGACTCCTAACCTCCATCTCCCTGCATCTCCTTCCCTTCTGTCAGGTTCTGGAGATCCTGGGTAAGAAGTTTATTCCATTGGAGAACTCCAAAGGGTTTAAGGTCCTCCCTCCTTACATCAGAGTCATACAAGGAGACGGAGTTGATATCAACACACTGCAGGAGGTACGGCTGTTCCAGTTTGTTAAGGAACTTTCTGTCAAATATTTCAAAATCAGCAAAATTACAAATTCAAGACTGGTGGTTCTACTTCAGCAGTTACTTTGCATGATACTGTACTGAGGTGTTTGATGTGTGTGCTTTCTCCCACAGATTGTGGAGGGCATGAAGGAACACAAGTGGTCCATTGAGAACATTGCTTTTGGTTCTGGAGGGGCTCTGCTGCAGAAACTGACCAGGGATCTGCTCAACTGCTCCTTCAAATGCAGCTATGTGGTCACGAATGGGCTCGGGGTAAGTACTGGAACAGTCAAAAGTAGCTATTGTGTTTTCAGTGACCAGTTATCTTGACCAAACATACATTTTTTTTATTTGTTTACTAACTCAAGCCATAAACCAAAATCTGAAATTCCACTTAAATGTGTTTATGGAAAAAGGTGAACGTGTTCAAAGACCCAGTGGCAGACCCCAATAAGAGATCGAAGAAAGGTCGCTTGTCTCTACACCGGACACAGAACGGAGACTACATCACGCTGGAGGAGGGCAAGGGCGAGCTGGAGGAGCATGGGGTGGTGAGTTCAACGCCTTAAACATCACACTGACACTTTAGTACCAATAAATGCAAATTAATTCACCTCGCACCCTCTGATTTCCTCTTTTTCTGTCCCTTCCCTCTTCTCCATAAACATTCTTCCTTTTCCTGTGTTCTTCCCTCCCTCCATTGTGTATTTCTCTTCCTCCAGGACGTGCTGCACACAGTCTTTCAGAACGGGAAGATCTTCAAGACGTACACATTCGACGAAGTCAGAGACAATGCCAAGCTCAAAGAGCGCGAGCTGGAAGAGCTGCTGCAGTGAACGCAGCACTACTGAACCCTCCCCCTTTCCCCCCGAAAACAGCCCCCCCCCGACCCTTCACCTCTCGGCCTCTGACTCCACCTCAGAAAATGGAGGTAGCGTGCACTGCTTGTAGTCCCCACCCCTAAAGCCTGAGAGTCCCCCGAAATGTATCTTTAAAAACCCGAAAAATCTCCTGAACACTGAAAATGTTGTTGGTTCTCCAGCGGTGTGGAGAATTAGGAAACGCCTAATGAATGTGACTGGGTGGGAGGATAGATGCAGTGAGTGACAGGAACAACGCAGAATGGCAGTAGTTGTAGTCATGACAACAAATCGCGTGTTCACCTCCGAACGCTACCTCCCCAAATTCACACGCATTGAAAGGCCAGACCCGCCACGAGGCGAGCTGGCGATTGACCACTGACGAGCTACGTGTCTGCACACGTTTCCACGTCGACACAAATGCAAATCTGATCATTTTTAGGTCCTTGGTTAAGATCCTGCTGGCTGCGTACGGAGTGAACACGACGGTGAGTCACAGATGAGAGAGAAATTAAGCCAAACCCACTGCGAAGATCGGGCCCCTTGTATTGTGTAGAGAGTTGTTAGAATAAATTACATGTCTGAATTTACGTAGCTTCGTCTTTAATGTGAAGGAAGAAACTGGTTCAAAACCGCGCACCAATAACATCGACTGAAAGCAGATTGTTAATAATGTTAATGTTAATTGAGTCTTCACAAATGGGTTATGAAGGATTTCTCTATCTTTTACTCTGCAGTCACGGCTCCAACCACACATATCAAGCACTACCTGAATATTCTGTAAGCTTAGTCCACCAAATAAAGGGTTATTGGTGCATCTCCGAAGGTAAATAAATGTCGACGCCCTCTCGCCAATTCATTTCACGCAGAGCGATCGCGTCATCAAGGCCCAATCCAGGATCCTATACAAGTCTTCTGGTAAAGGGAGAGAGCTTAAACAGAACCAAAAGTCCAGGAAAGGCTACGTATTTTTTCTTAGTTATACACTCAGATTGGATTGGACATTTTGATGAAGCGCTCTTGAAAGCAGTCATTGCTGTAAAAGAGCTCATGTAAAAAAAAAAAATTGCAAGTCACCTT
Source organism: Lophius piscatorius (assembly GCA_009660295.1). Lineage (NCBI taxonomy): Eukaryota > Metazoa > Chordata > Actinopteri > Lophiiformes > Lophiidae > Lophius > Lophius piscatorius. The sequence goes on from VRLP01000222.1 coordinate 199,415, forward strand.
CACCCAGTCGAAGACGATGTAGTTATTTGTTAATGAAAGTCTACGCATTTTACTCCTGGGTGGAAATGTGTTCAAAATGATCTGAATGGTTGGATTGTGTGCGTGTGTGTGTGTGTGTTTTCAGACGTTTCTTTCCTTTATGCAAATGCACTTGTTGATGTGGGCAATAGAGAACACTTTGACTTCGCTGTGCTTTTATTTTGAAAGGAGTCTCAGCCTTGTGACAAACCGGTATTGATAAGGTAAAGGGAGGCCGATCCTGGATCAGAAATCATTTTGGCAACCATCGATTAGCCAACAGTCGTACATCAGCAGAACTTTGCCCTCTGTGTCACCGCCTTAAGCCGTACAAAGAGAAATGATGTAGTCCGGTTCCCATCCATGGCCCAGGTATGAACGGGATCAGGCTAGTGATGCCTTTTGGAGTTTATCATCTTCAGCGGCGTCCACGCTTCTGCTTTCTAGGTGTGTGTCGTCACATTACTGAGCGGAGACATGCAAAGGGAGTTTTCTGTAGCGAGGCTAAGTGGCATGACATCACAGAATTTACTCCTGTCTCATTTCGACGACAGTATGTAGCAGCGATGCATGACTTCAATTACCTTTTTCAATAGTAGTTCCCCGCCACTCATGGTTTCATCCTTTTAATATCTCATGTGTTTTATGCACCCTCCAAAGTAAGATAGGTTGGGATGTAGCGAGCAAAGAGAGAAGATTTAGTATTTCGGTGACGTAATATGATTTGTGGTCTTTATTCCCCTTCTGACTGAACCACCTCCCGCAGAACTTCCTTGTCTTTCCTGTGCACACCTCCACCTAAAGGTGTCCATTTGTTTGAGTCAACATTTGCTTCATATCGTCAGCTATAATTTCATTTGTGGCCATTAATATAAAATGACCAGCAGGTATGAGTCATGCATACTTCCCGAAAGACAACAGCTTTTTTTCTTCTTTTTTTTCTTCTTTTTTTTCTTCTTTTTTTTGCGATAATGATAATATTAATAGCCCCGAAAACCGCAGTGCTGCAATTATAACTTCTCATTACAGTGTAAAATTGTTATTCTAAACCAAAACCTATATTTTAAACGTTGATAACCCAAAAGTGCGGGAAGAAAAAAAAAACCAGGTAGCTCAAACAAATTTCCAGTGCAAACTAATCTCAATTACACAAAACTAGTCCTCTGCTGTCGTCCCCGATGGCAGGAATATATCCCCGAAAAGCCCCCTATTCCCTTTGTTGTACAAACCTAATTGAGCTCCTCTATTTAAATAAGACTCATTTATAATCTCAAACAGCCCATATTCACTTCACATAACTGTTTCTATGAAGTCAGCAGTCTGCTCTAAGATCAGATCCCAGATTGACTCAACGATGAAGATAAATACAGTTTACTAGATTTTCTGAGCTACAACTTCACCTTTGGATTTTTCAGCATTAATTTGGTACTGCCACTCACTTCTCTCATGTGTCCAATGCTTTTTCATGGGTTCAGAACTGGTCAGATTCCCATCAACCTGGAGTGCATGTTGCATTTTCAGCTCTGCTCATACAAAACGGTGCTAACATGCTAGATTAGGCTGGCAAACGTCTGCGAAACACCATTGAGCATTTTGCTCAAAAGGCTTCTTTTTTTTTCTCTCTCTCTCTACCACCTCCTTCCCACCGCCTCTGCGCTGTGTCTCCGACCATATTCACGATCCCCTGTAGGCACTGACCCAACTAGTTCTCCCCGATCTTGCAGAAAAGGCCTTGAAGAAGCCTGCGATGTCACTTCCTCTCCTGACTCCCACCACAACCTGCTCGCACACACAACTCTATTTTAGTTTCCTCCTCTCACTGCTTTTATCTGTCACATGATCAGCTATCAGATTGTTCTGGGTTGGATTGATTTCACTGTTTTGATACTGTCTTGCTTCTTACCTCGGAGGGATATTATTTTGTACTACAAAAGGAGAAATATTGCAGTAAATATCTACAAACGATGCGGCCATACTGCCTTCTCACTTGTAAATACGACAATTGTCTTGACTGAAAGCAGCAGAGCCTCGGCCCGAGAGTCGACCGCACTAGATATTATTATTATTATTCTCTTTTTCAGAAATTTGTTTTGTACCAATAGAAGAAAATATCCAAAACAGCTTGACTGAATTGGCAGAGCGACTTCGTTTGACACAGACAAGCTTTTAGCTCGTGTGTGTGTGTCTGTGTGTCTGTGTGTCTGTGTGTTTGTGTGTGTGACTGCCTCATGCATTGTGGATGATTAAGTGTTCGTGAATACTTTTCTTTTTCTTTCATTGTTTTATTCATATGTATATGTTGGTTGTCCCAAATTTCTCCTCAGACACAACTGATACTTTAACGGACATAACTTGCTATATTGTCAACCAAACCATGATTAAAGATTCCACCCTGTCGGTTTGGAATGCTTCTTTTCTTTTAGCTCGTGGTGAATTTAAATGTATTTATGCTAAACACATTTAAACAGATAATATGTTTAACATAAATACATTTGTTTTTTTCAACAAAATCTCTAGTTACACAAATGACATATTCTATAATTATATGCATTAAATGACAAATATAATTTCCAAGGAAGTTTACTGGAAATATTCTTGTTTTATGGCAAGAAAATTGGAATATTATTCAAATTCCCAGTTCGATGAAACACACATAGTTCATGTTTGTGAGAGCAAAATGAGATGTAAAAAATGTATTTATTTTCAATACCCATGATCTTTCCTTCAAAAACATTCACATAAATCTAACCTCTAACTCACGTAACAATATTTGAAGACATTCTTAACATAAAACATTTTTCTCCGAAACATGTGTCACAATTATTGTCACCCCAAAGAAATACAGTGATTAAAATGTAACTGAATCATGTTTCCATTCCTGTTTCAGTCTATTTTTAGGTTCATCTGTTTGAGTAGGAACTCTGAAGTGGTGAAAAATGACTTCCTGTTTTACTGGGGTATAAATATGAGGTGACACAGGCCTGATTTCTCTGACATTCCTCACAACGGGAAAGAACAGAGAACACAGCAATGATGTTAAAAGAAAAGTTGTAGAGCTGCAAAAACCTGGAAATGGAGACAAGAACATTTCTCAACAGTTCAAAATGTCAGTTTTAATGGTTAAACCCATAATTAAGAAGTTTAAAGAGACGGGAGATGTTAAAAGTCTACGTTGAAGGAGACATGTCTGCAAACTGACCCCACCAACGGTTGGAGATGGTTGGAGATGGTGGATGGTTGGAGAAGTGCAGATGTCAGTTGAATCTTAGGGTCAGAAAGTCTCCCTAACCACCATGGCGCCAGCCATGGTGGTTAGGGACTGATGTTGCACCAGCACCAACTGATGTTGGTGCTGGCGATGTTGGCGCCAGCACCAACATCAGTTGTTTGACAAACATCACTGGGACTTTCATTGAAACAAGGTCAGAGGTCAGATGAAACCAAAGTAGAGCTTTTTGGCGAAAAATATCTCTCGTGGTTGTGGAATAGAAAGAAAAAAACATTGAGAAAAAGTACATCATACTCACTGTGAAGTCCGGTGGTGGATATCTGATGCTTTGGGGCTGTTTTTCTTCAAAAGCTCCCGGACATCTTGTAGAAGACGTGGTTCCATGGACATCAAACACCATCAGATACTGGATTAAAACCTAAAAGCCTCTGTCAGGAAACTTAAAGCGAGCCGTAGTTGGACCTTCCACCAGTACAATGCTCTGAAGAACACCTCCAAATCAACACACTTCATTTAAATTTATATATTTATGTATTGTAGGTAGTGTTTTATTCAAGATGCAGTTTGATTTTGTGATACGCCAACTTTGGCCAATTACACCTTCATACATAGTTTTTTAGGTTATTTTATCCCGTTTTTTTATATTTACTTTGGAAAGTAAAATCTACTATAATTGGACTAATTGTAAACAAACGTTCACATCAATGTATTTAAAATTGAAATGTGGGCATTTTTAAAAATCAACAAAATGTATCATTAAGTCCACATCTGGAGACCTCCAGATCCAGCCAGTTTCTGGAGGGTTGATGTCAGGTACCCCCCTAGATATACCCATAATATTTGAAGCAAATTGGTTAATTATTGCCAAAGTTATTAATGAAAAACCAAAAAAAGGCCCAATCTTACAATGGTTTATAAAATAATTTGTTATTATGGCGTCACATCGTGAGGTCATGAGGTAATATCCCTGAAATTTTATCAGCTCTAGGATATGCCAAAAACTACATCTGGGTAAACTTTCATGCAAAACCGTCCTTTCATTTTCTGTAATCTTGCAAACAAACAGAAAAATTTGAAGTAAACTCTGCCAAAGAGGTGTTTCTAAAGTTTGACAAACGCCACTAGGACGTTCAATGGAACAAGGTTAAAGGTCAGATGAGACCGTAGTAGAGTTTTTTGACAACAAACAGCTAAAAAGGGTGTGGTGTAGCAAGAAAGAAAGCCATAGTGAAAAGCCCTTCATACCCACTGTGAAACCTGGTGGTGGATCTCTGATACGGTGGGGCTGTTTTACTTCCAAAAGCCTGAGACATCGTGTTAAAAGATAGAGTTCCATGGACTCCATCAGATACCATCAAATACTGGATGAAAAAAACTTTGTCTGGGTTAAATTTCATACTAGACCGTCCTTTAGTTTTTCCGTAATTTTGCAAACAGAGAGACAAATCAATGTAAAATGTGGAATTTTGGATCAGTGTTCAAAGTGAGTGAAGCTCAAGGATCCGTGTCTAACTATCTCATGCATGTCTGATGTTGGACTGATGACTCGATTTCCTACAGAGGTTTGCTGGAAACAGACTGAGACAGAGGAGAAGATGTCGAGCTGAAAAAGCTGTGCTTAGATCATTGATTTGTGAGTGGAACTGATAAAGACTGCGTCGTGTGATTAATCTGATTACTGAGAAAAACATACCAGGTGGCGCCTGCATGAAGTGCTGCAGCTCTACTGAGTGTCCTCCTAGTTATGCAAGGGGGGTGAAGAGTAGAAGATGTTTTCTACAATTTATATAAATATGAGATTTATTGTGAGAAGGATTTTAAGTGTAGTAGTAAATGTTAGAGTATAACATTTTGGATGCAAACTGCCAAATGAAGAAGAAGAGACCAAAATAAAAATATGCGTACATAGTATTAATTTCTGTGTATTTTTTTTTTAAAGATGTATTATATTGGCTTGTTGTCCTGAACTTTTTTTCTAAATAAAAACAGCCCAAACCATGTGGTTATTTTTATAGTCCGTTGAAATACCACGTATTTGTCCACTAGAGAGCGCCAATGCATCAAATAATCTCACGTTAGAAGCGTCAGTTCAAAATGAACACTAATGTGAGTCAGCAGCTGCATGGTATGAAAGGAAGAATAGCAAAGCCACATGATCTTAAGTGCTGGATTCTGAGAATAAAGTCATAATTGAAGTCTTTATTCTGAGTTAAATCTCTGAATTTTGACTCTATTCAGATTTTAATCTTTGAATTCTGACTCTATTCTGACTTAAATCTCTAAATTCTGACACTATTCTGACTTAAATCTCTAAATTCTGACAATATTCTGATTTAAATCTCTGAATTCTGACTTATTCTGGAATTTAATCTCTGAATTTTGACTTTATTTTCAAAATTCTGAGTTTATTCTGACTTTGTTCTTGCAATTTAATAACAGAATTCTTACTTTATTTCAAGTATCCTGACCTTATAGTGACATCTCTGTCTTCTGCTTTCTTTTTCCATCCTTAGTTTCTGCCGGTACCCTGCCCGCTAACAGTACCAGTGGCGGTATTTGTTAAGGCGAGCCCAAACCGATCCGGTTTGGAAATGGTTTCATGTTCCACATCTTGACTGTCAAAACCGACCCCATTTATCCGGGTTTGGGACTAAGAACTTTATTGTGACACCAATCACAAGAATTCAGATTTTATTTGATCAGAAATCTTACTTTATTATGACCTCAAACCCAGAACTCATTTTATATTCCGACTCCAATGTCAAAAAATTCTGACTGAAAATTTTTGTCTGAATTTCTGTCTTTAGTAATATAACTTTATTAGAATCATGGAGTTCCGACAAAAACATTCTGAAAAGTAAAGGTTTGAGTCATAAATTTGAGAATCTGTGGGTCACGTGATTCCCGCCGTCACGCAGTAAATTCAGACTCAGCAGGAGGAGGAAGCCTGCGGATTAAATCCAAATCTGCTTGTTGGTACCCTGGTCTGATTCGGGTCTCTTGGTGTTAGTGTGCACAGACTTTAAATTCTAATTCATCCTTAATTGTAGCTGCGTGCGTTTTAGTTCGCATTTGCGCTATTTTATAATCCGATTGTTTGGATTTTATCCCAGCGCAGTTGAAGAAAAACAAAACTTTATTTTCAACAATTTACAATTTAGACAGTTATATTCATATATCATCATGAGGATTTCTCTGTGAAAGCGGCGCAGTTTCTCCTGCGTAATTTGCGCATCAGCGGCTGAAAAGCTGGAACTCGTGTTTCACGCTACACTGCAAAAAAACACCCACATCCCCTGACGATTTCACCATGACAAATAGTTGCAAAAGAGCTATAAAGACTGCATTTGCTGCCAAAAGAATGATTTCGACTCCGCGAAAGATATAAGATTTGATTATTTTTGCGTAAAGTTGTGACTTCAAATTCACTTTAAACAACTTTCGGTCATTTTTTGCAGCGTTGTCTGAAAACCACGTCATTCTGTCAAATAACTCCCCCTTTTTTTCCTCCCTGTTGGACCAACATCCACACCTCAGGAACAACTGTAGAAAGATTTTGGATCAGAAGAGCAACCATGATGACCGGATTCCGGCTGAACATGTCTCCACTGAAGGAGCCGCTGGGCTTCGTCAAACTGCTGGAGTGGGTGAGTTTATTTAATGAATATCTGTTCTTAACTGTTCCTCCCAGAGGGCTGGGAGGCTCAGCTCTGGTCTTAGTCCTTGGGTTTTTCCCTCACTTTTAACTCTTCAGATAAGATCATTCATCAAAAAGTCTGGAAAAAGTTAATAAAGCTCATAAAATGCACCATATTACACCCCCCTCAAATATTAAAATAAAACATATATCAAGTTTTTTCATCTGTCTCTCATTTAAACCTTCTCAGTTTCATGTAGCAAAATGAATAAAATGTATGGAGGTAAAGCCTTGGTAATGTTTATCAGCAAGAAGAAGATTGTTAAAACCCACAATGTGACAATATCGCAGTTTTTCTGGTGATATTTCTACATAATCTCAACTCTAACTATATATTCAGAATTGAAGGATTCCTGGATTGAAAGTGTAGTTAATTAACCCTTTAATGTCCTCACCAAGAGAAAAAAAAAAACTGTGGTAAAGTAATTTTTTTGCATACTTTATTTCTTTGGGTCACTAATTAATTTATTGTGTTAGAAAGTCTAAATTTACCATGAAATGACGGTGAAAAACAATCAGACTTAATTGTTTTTAATATATTTATATAATGCAATTAGGTCTATTTTTATAAAGTGAAATCGCTTAACCACTTTTGTGAAGCTTTTTTTTTCTTTTAAACAAAACTATTTGACCCTTATTAGATTTTTTTGGTTGTATTAAGTTACATAATTCTGTATAGTTAGTCCTCACATGCCTTAATATGCCCAAAAATCTACTTATTGAATAGGACTATCTAACTAGCCATGTGTAATGGCCCCCATGACTTGTGGTGTCCCTCTTGGCTCCATCCAGGGCCCATTACTCTTTAGCACATACATGGTGCCACTGGGTTATTTTGTAAACGTTTTTAGTCACATTTTCTGATAAGAAATAGTGACTGAAAATGTGAACGTAACAGTTGACCGGGACATTAAATGGTTAACAAAGATCTTCTTTCTTTTTTTTTAATAATCATTCTGCTGCTTGCTTGTCTATGGCCTTGAGATTTCTCCCAGTTGTCAAAAATTCTGATTGAAACCAATTTTTTTATAAAGCTCACAAAATTCACATAAAATAAAGATCAAATCTTTCATATTTATTTTATTTGAACTTGTTTCACTTTTGCATTGCTAAATTAATTTAAAATCAAATAAAAGCCACAGAAGTAAAGCCTTTGTAGTTTTTATCACTGGGAATCAGAGAGTTAATAACCATACACAAAAAAAAAAATGTCTTCTTGGAAAATAAACGACTTAATCTTATTAGGTTGCATAAATTCAAATTCAGATTGTAAGGATTCTTGGAGTGAGTTTGTGTTTAGGAATGGAAAACCTCATGTCTGCCCTTCAGACGACACAGTTATAGATGAATGCTTCGCTCAGCAATAATTTACCTCTGAACCATATCGGCCACACTCACACACACTCCAGCGGTTTTGTGTCAGAAATGAACATGCAACAGTTTCTCGTCAAAAGTCCAGTGATCAGCGCTGCTGCTCTCATAACTGGGTAAAAGGAATCCAGTGAGGGTTTGCAGCCAGTATCCAGTTCAGTTTGTCTCAGAGCTATAGGCCAGTAGTAAGACCCAATCATATGACTTAAAGGACAAGGGAGTGTGTGTGTGCGTGTTTGTGTGTGTGTGTGTCTGTGTGTGTGAGTGTGTGTTTCATTGTTTCTGCCTTATGCAACCCTTATTTAACCAAACATTTTTTCTTATTCACAAGGACCTGGATGATAAGCCATGTTCTCTCATTTTGGGTTTGTTAAAGCCTATAGCCAGTAATAGAGACATCCCAGCCCACCCAATATTGTGTAATAAGGATTATATAAAACTCTCGTAATCAATACTCTACCGCCTCAAAATCTAGGAAAACCCTCAGAGACCACTGACGCCAGTGTCTCTAAAACCTAAGAAATTAGAAAACCCGGGCTATGTCCTGTGATAATCCTCATGCTACTAAATGACAAAGCAGATCATCCATAGTTTATAGTTTGACACCCAGTGCCTGTTGTCATGTGACGTTCTGACATAATCCCAAATTATAGTTCCCACCTGAATACGTTTTCCAGGCTTAAACCTACTGGAATCCTGCCTTTATTGTCAGGATTTTTTTTTAATTATTATTGGTGGATGCAGATCTGTTTATTTTTGTAAACAAATACATAAAGGTAAATATTCTCGCAAATTAAATTATTTGATGTTTGAACTCAATGTTTTTATTAATCGACACTCAACAGGATAAGTAGTTAGGGATAATTAATGAATGAATGAATGAATGTTGTGCCTCAGAATATTTAAGGGGTGAAGCGGAGTAACGTGACGGATTGGAGTAAGTAGAATTCACAAAAACAACAACAGGGGGATAGAGACAAACTACTGATGGAAAATAAATTCTGTATTTATAACTGGACACAAATCTCAAAAGGTTAAACAAAAGACACTCTGAGATGCAAAAAAAATGCTGTTTGAGCTGGAACTCTAAAGTGGTGAACAATGACTTCCTGTTTCATTGGGGTATAAATACGAGGTGACACTGGCCTAATAAAATTTTTTGCTCTTCACAAGCTAAAGACCAGAGAACACAGCAATGATGTGTGAGGAAAAGTTGTTCGCTAAGCTGACAATGGAGAGAAGAAAATCTCTCAGCAGTTCAAAATATCAGTTCAAAGGTTCGATCGATAATGCAGAAGTTTGAAGAGACTGGAGATGTTAAGATGTTTTACCCGGAAGAGGATGTGTCTGTAAACTGACCCCCAAACACTGTGAAGAAGATGGCTCCTCTGGCAAACGACTCTCCCAGGATCACAGCTAGAGAGGTCAGAGGTTAGTTGAACCTTAGAGTTAAAAAGTCTCCCTAACCACCATCAGACGGCGCCGACACCAGATGTTCGGAATGGTAGCAAGAAAAAAGCCTTTGCTATCATCCACACACAAGCTAAAGCTCCTATAGTTTCCCAAACATGACTGGGACTTTCACTGGAACAAGGTCAGAGGTCCGATGAGACCAAAGTAGAGCTTTTTGGCAAGAAACATCTAAGATTGGTGGGGCGTAGCAAGAGAGAAAGCCACAGAGAAAAGCCCCTCACAACCGCTGTGAAGAATGTGATGGATCTCTAATTCTAGGGGGCAGTTTTTCTTCCAAAGGCTCTGGACATCTTGTTAAAAGACATGGTTCTATGGACTCCATCAAACACCAGCAGATACTGGAGGAAAATCTAAAAGCCTCTGTCAGGAACCTTAAAGTGGGCCGTGGTTGGACCTTCCAGCAGGACAATGTTCCGAAGCTCACCTCAAAATCAACCCAAGAATGGTTCAGAGATCGCAAAATAAAGGTTTTTGCCGTGACCATCCCTGTCACATGACCTAAACCCTACAGAACATCTGTGGGATGTGCTTCAGAGGAGGTTTCACGAGCGTGGACCTCAGAACCTGGAGGAGGTGGAGAGTTTCTGTCTGGAGGAATGGTCTCAGATCTTCTCCATGTGTTCTCAGACCTCATCACAGACTACAGAAGGAGACTCAGGGCTTTTGTAGTGGTAAAAAGCAGGGTGGTAAGAGTTGTGGCACACATGTTTTACAGGAAAATATTTGTTTTGTGTTAAGAATGTAATGATTTCTTCAGGTTTTTAGATTTTTGTGAGCAATTTGTATCAAAGGTTATAAGTATACATACTAAAAACATTTTTAAAATCTCATTTTGCTCCTTTTATTTTTAGGATGCCTTTAATTCACTGTGTCTGTTTTCTACTGTAGATGCACTATAAATAAGTCTTTAGTGAACACCACTAGAGTGAGATGCTGATTGGACGAATGACGTCACAAGACTTTGAACTTCTTGTTAATAACGTAACATGAGTTTTAGCTGGACACCTCCCTGGATATTATCGCCCACTCAGTAGTAAACAGGAAGGAACGTCCACAGTCGCAAATTTGAGCAATTTCTCCCTTCTTGGACTTGCTTTGATGCCAAATCTCTCTGGCTAAAAAAAAAAAGGTTAAGAGCCAGGTTACTTTGGCTTCTGATGAAACGGGCACACACTCCTCCAGCTTAAGGTTTTTTGGGTCAGTCTGACCCGTACTCTGTAACCTCTGTGTCAGACCTGACGCCGCTGATTAGAAGACATTTCAGATTTATGATAAAGATTCCATTTCCATTCCATTAGAAGCAACCTTTCTCTTTTCTTCGCAACACACTCAGAATCCTGGGTCTCACATTCTCTCGCTGCGAGTCTTTTTTGTGTGCTGATCCGGTTTCACAGCTCGGTTACAAGCGGAGGGTTTCTCTCTCGACTGTCTAAAATTGGTCCTCAGTGGTTTGCAGATGTTCAAAAGTCTGGCAAGGCGCTCCCGCGTGTGCGTAGTCTTTGGCGGTTGTCACGGTCGTAGACGGTGCCACTTGCTGCCTTAATTGGGATTATACGGCGGCGCTGGAAGCGTGACAGGGCGCTGTCGGACAGTGTTTGTGCGATGCAGCGTTTATGTTCTGTTTAAAAATGGGAGCATAAACAAAACATGGGGGTTGTTAGGTTGTTCACGCTGAGGCTCTTGGACCTCGTAGTGGGAGAGTGGCAGAGCCGGTGGAACAGGAATGTGAGAGAAGTAGCTGACTGTGGTGTGTAGTCAGGAAAGCAGGAAGTGGCAGCCAGTGACATCTGGAGAAACATCTGGAGAAAGGCCTGGAGGTGTGTGTGTGTGTGTGTGTGGGTTGTACAGCTCTGTATGGGGCCGTGTGCGTGGGATCCTCGCGGTCTGGAGCTCGGAGCTCGGAGTCGAGGCGTTCCGTCGTTAGTGTTTTCAGAGTACGTTTGATACGTTTGTGCTGATGAAACACAACTGAAGTGGTTGTAGGTTTTCCTGAGAGATGTGCCTGGCTTCATCCTTTTTGAGGACCTCAATTTCCCTTTGATTTCCTACTCAGCTGTTTGGTGGAGCACATTCTCATTCACTACTTCTGCATGAACAATTTGACTGGACCTGTTTATAATGTGACCCATTGGCAGCATGTATATGCTAAACAGTAAGGGGCCAAGGCTTGGACCCTGGGGGACACCACAGGTCAAAGGGGCCACTGGGAAGGAAGGATTTACTATGTACAGTACATTGAGAAAGTCCTATTTGATTAGTAGAATTGTTTCTGGTATTTTAAAGCTACTGAGGACTTATGAAACAGAATTATGTAAATGTATACATCCAAAAAAAAAATGGTAATAAAGGTCGAATAGTTTCTAAAAACATGTTTTACCAAAATCTCATCTATTTAAAACGGACTATTTTCCATAAGTTTAAAAACATGCTCGACCAAAATGATACGTCATTTCATGGTCAATTTTACAGAGTCCCTCTGTTGAATAAAATGATCTCGTGTCCACTACTTGATAAGGCGTGGGAACGACTTATGATCGGCAGGTGGTGAACACAGGATAGAAGATATTAGCCTGAAGAGTTTGAGGAGACCAAAACAGAGTGCAAAGTAGAGTGAATATATCCGTCTGGTGTACAGAAGCCCAACTCAACAAATGAATGCTAATGTTTCATTGTGTCTGTAAGGCTGAGCGACCTGAGCTTTTTTTTTGACCCGATCTGATCTGTGCGAACTGAATTCAGGGACCTCCAGGCGTAGTTCACCTGATGAGTGCAGGCGGTAAACTCTGTACGTTGTGCAAAAGAAACACAGATCTTTGATGTTTTTTGTTAAACTGGGATCCTGATTGTACAACCATCCAGATTATTTCCTTCAGTTTGTCACCGGTACTCATTTTCCGTGACGTGTACTGTCGCTAGGCAGAACATGAGTTTGCTTTTTTCCTTCTTTATTTGTCCCTTTGTCTAATAATTCTCAAAAAGTCCTGATCTGTGAAGCCACATAGCGGCTCTGTGGTTTCTTGCCGATCTTTGAGTTTTTGTAGTTCTGCACCACAGCAGCTGTCGTCTGTGCAGGATGGATCCGTCAGGGTGTGATGATGTGCATCTGGAGCCTGTGTGAAGACCATAATCCTCCGCTGTAACATATATTGTGATTTATAATACCTATTCTCATGCCAGACCCTCATCGATCACAAGGCAGGAGTAAAGTGATATCGCTGAGAATCTCAAGCGGCTCAACAGCCAGAATATGTTCCATCGTTGTTCCTCTGCTGCAGTCGGAGGGTTTCTTCGAGCTGAAGCCACCCTGACTGAAAGAATGTGTGTGGTGTTGGTTTGAGGAGAGTATTAGCGTCACATGACCCACAGGCTGAGTCAGATGTTCTCTGTCTCAACGAGAAGGAATCTAAGAGCTGAATAAGATCATTAGTGCAGATATATGGAGGGATAGATGGAGCGAGAGAGAGATAGAGATAGAGATAGATGGATAGATAGATAGATAGATAGATTGATAGATTAGGTTATTCAAAGCAGTTGCAATACTAAAATATATCCACTGTTTCCTTGTAGCAAGAAGGCTCCGGGTTCAAGTCCACAGGACACTGTTCTGTGTTTGCGTGGGTTCTATCCGGGTTCTCCATCTCTGTCCGACATTCACATTTTGTCTTGCCTGAGACAAAATGTTGCCGAAATAACAAATATCACTGATTTTTGAGGTTCAAGTTCAAAGTGTCATCTTTCATTTACAGACAGAAGGAGCAGATCTTTACTGGTATTTTTGTGATGGACAAAGAAATCAGTGCCAGCAGCTCCTCAGAGCGTGCAGCATAAAGAAAGAAGTGAGAAAATAAGAAGAATTAACTAAATATACCTACGCTGTCGTTCCTGACAGGAAGTGTATTTCTCCAAAAAGTCCGCAATCCCCTGCATTGTACAAGCAATCTCCCTGATTGAACTGGTCAATTTAAATGTGAAGTTATGTCCACAGTATTTTGTTTTTAATAAAAAACTATTTCTCAAACCTATTGAGTAAAATATGAACTATTAGAGTAAATGACAATGTATGCAAAACAGATCTCGAATCCAATCATATGCACCAATTTTGGACTAAATTCAACAAACGAATGAGAAGTTATGGCCGCAAATTTTGCCCTCTAGTGTCAGAAATAAACAACCAAACTCTCCCAAAATCACTCCAGTTCTTCCAACCACCAAAGTCTGTGTGGGTCTAAAATATGAAAATGATTCATATTATAGTTTATAAATTATCCCATAATATCCCGGACATTTCGGAGATAAAAATCTTGCAAGGAGAATTGTGTGAGTGTGTGTGCGTATGTATGTCTGTGTGCGTGCATGTGTGTCTGTGCTTGTGTGTGTTTGTGTGTCCGTGTGGGTGCGAGTGGGTGAGCGTGTGTGTGGGTAGGTGTGTGTGTGTGTGTGTGTGTGAAGGGGTTGCTGAACATTGAGGAATTTGATTTTTGTTGGGAAATTAAATTTGAAAAGATGAGAACCTAAGAAAACTGACCTGGTAAAACATGATTGGTTTTATTTTGATCCCATAGTCAAATGCAGACCATCTGTTGGTCCCCTAACAGCTGATGTGTAGAAGCCCCCCAGCCTTCTCCTGGCTGTCAGGGTCTGGTGACGTTATGCTGCATGTTTCCGGTCCACATAATCCGTACATAAAACATCTTCCTCCTCCCTTAAACAGAATCTCGAGTATCTTCAGTCTTTTGAGTTTCATAATATTTCCCCCAGTGTGGATTCTCTCCTCACTCTGAACCGTTCTTCTCATCTCTTCTACTCTGTCGTCTCTCCAAACAGCTCACAGCCATATTTGCCTTCGGGAGCTGCGGCGGGTTCTCGGGGAGGAACATCGTAACTCTCTTCTGTGGCGATGGAACGAACGAAACTCTCAATGCCAACTTTCAATATCCATTTAGGTGAGATCTGGAGTTCAGGTGATTCAGCTTTGGAATGTGTTCCACCTGCAGCCTTGGAGGTGCTTGATCCCCATCACAAGCTAAACAATGGTGCAATGTTTAGAAAGTAAAGACTGAAAAACAGTGTTTCTTTTAATTAAAACCTCCCACTAGTGAGAAAATATGAACTATTGGAATAAAAATATGTTATGGATCCCCTGGAATTGATTCGCATGGACAAAATTAGAGCGAAATCGGATACGGTTAGGAAGTTAGTTTCTAGAAAACGGTGTTTTTCTTATAAAAAGCTCCCCTAGTTCGTTAAATATAAACTATTAGAGCAAAATATGAGATATACAAGACAATATTCTGGACTAAGCTGGACCAATGGTTAGAAAGTTACATTAGAAAAAACAGTATATTTAATATGAAGCTCCCCCTGGTGAGTAAAACATGAAGTGTTAGAGAAAAAATGAACTATAGGCATGAAAATATGATAAATATGGTATCGATCTCATGGAGTCGATTCACATGCAACCAATTCAGACTGACAGTTAGGAAGTTATGTCTGTAAAACAATATTTTTTTGAAAAAAAAAAGATCCCCCTAGTGAGTACAATATAATCTATTTCAGCAAAATAAGAGATTAACTAGATAGATCTCCACGACTTGATTCATATAGTCACAAAATCAAGACTAAGTTGGACCAACGGTTAGAAGGTTATGTCTAAAAAAACAATGTATTTCGTAAGAAACTCCCCCTAGTGTGTAAAACATGAACTCTTAGAGTAAAATATTAACTATTAAAATAAAACATGAAATCTTAGATTAAAACATGAACTATTAGAATAAAATATGCACTATTAGAGTAATACATGATATATATATATATATATATATATATACACAAGATAGATTCATTTGCACCAAATTTCAACTTAATCAGACTAACAACAACTTTTGGAGGTAAAGCTTCCCTTAGTGTCAAAAATATATAACCGACTTTTCCCAAAATCACTCCAGTTCTTCCTCCAGAGTTTTTGAGTTATCCTGCTAGCCTGAAAGATCTGCGGTGGCGATTCTATTATATCCCCAACCTTTCAGGTTATAATTTTACATGGAATTTCACGGGAATGTTTGAAAATGTTTGTGTATGTTGCAAATTATGGTCTCCAGAAAAAAGAATGATGATTCTATTATCTCACCTCATCCTCCAGGTTGAGCCAGTTCCCTCTCGTGGAGGGAAACACCTCTCTATGTAACCACTCCGTCATGATAACGCACATGGTGGGAGACTCCGCCTCGTCAGCGGAGTTCTTCGTGGGCATCGGCATCGTCTGCTTTCTGTACAGCATGGTGGCTCTGCTGGTGTATTTAGGCTACATGCACGTCTACAAGGACTCCGACTTTGGACCCATTTTTGTCAGTATTGTTCTCTCGAGTCATCTTCTTCATAGACACACTTTTGAAGGTCAGATGTGGATCTGATGTGTTCACCCTCATCTTCAGGACTTTGTGATCACCGCCATCCTGGTCTTCCTGTGGCTGGTGTGTTCGTCAGCCTGGGCGAAGGGCCTGCAGAACGTGAAGGCTGCCACGGACAACGACGGCATCGGCACCACGCTGGCACTCTGCAAGGGGGGCAACGTCACCTGTGAGGTCACAGAGTTCGGAAACATGCGGACCCTCAACATCTCAGTGGTGAGAAGAGACACTGAAGGGAACATTTTACGCAAAAGTCATTTAGCGATAATTTCAGCCGTCATTTACCAGCAGATTCTAAAAGCAGGCCCAGGCTTTTTGTCCCGACAGCAAGGGTATGTCCAAGAAAAAGCCCCCAATCCCATGCGTTGTACAAGCAAACTCCTCCAATTAAATGTGTCTCATTAATAATCTCTTACCGTCCATATTGACTCGATTTAACTATTTCTAAGATGTCAAAAATCTGTTACAGGATCAGATCCCATATTGACTCAATGATGAATATAAATACAGCTAATTAGTTTTTCTGAGCGCACTAATAAAACAGGACAGATTTCCTTTTGTTGAGTCATAGGATCTAAATCTATACATTATTTGACTTATGGTAGGGAAGTTACTTTCAATAATCTGTGTTTCCCACTAAAAGTTCCCCCTAATGAGTAAAATATGAACTATTATAGTGAAATTATATATATACACACGATAGATCTCCTTGTGTAGATCCATATGCCCAAATTTGGACATAATTGGATATCTGGTTTGGATGTAAAAAAAAAAAAATTACGTTATGTTTGAAAAAGTGTTTTTCATAGAGCTCCCCCTAGTGTGTAAAATATGAACAGTTAGAGTAAAATATCCTTTCTACAATATAGATTTTCTCAAGTCGATTCATTTACACCATATTTGGAGTGAATTGGACCGACAGTTGAAAAATGAGGACCTGAAAACCTTTTGCAATAAAGCTCCCCCTAATGGTGGAAATATGCAACTGACCTTTTCCAAAATCAATCCAGTACTTCTTTATAAGTTGAATCTGAAGCAACTGGGCTTCTTTTTGGACTTGAAGATTTTTCACCTCTCATCCAACAGGCTTCCTCAGTTCCTGTTCCTCGCACCAAGGTCTGTAAGTGGGTCAAAATTTGAAAATGATCCGCAAGATAGTTTTTGCACGAAGGATCTGTGGTGTACGCCATCGACAATTCAATAACATCCCGGACATTGTTTCTGGGATTTGCTCAACCATATTTTTACAACAGTCATCGCTAAGTGAGTCTAGCATAAACATTAAGTGGCCTGCCTCACTACCATCTGTTGAGTCCAACTCAAGTGAGTTAGAATGAAGACAGACGGGACCACAGCCTTCGAATCGTCAGTCAGCTTTTGTTTTCTGGTAAAACGTACATGTTTTCCTCTCTCTGCGTTCCTGCAGGTGTTTGGCTTCCTCAACATGCTGGTGTGGGCGGGAAACGCCTGGTTCGTCTACAAGGAGACACGCTGGCATTCCCAGAAATTCTCCCCTCAACCTGGACCTACGAGGCAGCAGGTCCCGGCACCCATCTAACCTTCAGCACCACGTGAAGAAACACAAACACACCGTCACACACAGCGGTGTGACAAAGTACTAGACCCGCTCCTGAGTCCTTCTACCCCTGTGAGTGTCTAATACTGGATCTGTGTCGGATTTTCAATCATAATTTCGCATAAAACATTTTGGTTTTTTTTACAAAATTGCAACTTTGAAACAGTAATCTAATTTGGTGCCACTTTATAATAAGACTGATGTTATAAAGGAGTAATAAATGGCTTATAATTAGGTTGTGAACACTATATAAAGCAGAAGTTAATGTTTATGAACATCTTATAACACAGCTCACAATTTTTCCATGTTGGTCACTATTTGCCAATATCAAGTTAGCCATGTAGATGATTGTGGTCACTATTTGGCAAGCAACAGCTCTCTGATAGCCTTCATATTTGATGAGTTATAGCAGCTTTTTAATGATTTGTAAAGTGTTTACCCACTTAATAAGTAAATTACGTAGAAGCCATCTATAAATACTTTCTAAGGGGAGTGTTTTCGTAAAATGATACCTTTTTATTTAATAAGGCAGGAAGGTTATCCGATATCTCAATCTAATTCTAGGTCCCACAATTGCATCTCATTTACCTTTACTCCTTCTGGGCCAATCAGAGGTGGACTTACTCGTCTGCTTGGGATCATTATGTTGCTGCATGACCCATTCCTTCCTGAGCTTCATCTCACAGACTGATGAACTGACATTCTCCCCAAGCATGTTCTGCTACGACCCATGCAATCAAACTTTAAACCCATCAGTCTGTGGAATATTCTCCAGAAGTCTCTGAGGGTAATCAAGGTGTGTTGTGTTGAAATTCACAATGGTCTTAATGTTCTTCTGGGTAAGGAGGGGCTTTTCTCCTCGCCATTCCCACATGATGCCATTTTTAGCCCAGTGTCTTTTGAACAGTGAAGCCATGAGAAGTGAACTTTGTTGGGGGGAAGGAGGCCTGAAGTTCAAAGGATGTCTACTTTGAATCTTCTGTGACTTCCTGACTGAGCCTTCTCTCTGCTCTTGGAGTAAATTCTTAATGTTTGCCAATTCACTGTTGTTCCAGGTCTTCTCCATGTGTAGATAATGTGTCTCCCTCTGGCTCAGCTGAGTCCCAGAGTCTTGGAAACAGCTTTTCAACCCTTCACTGAGAGATGGATTTCAAATAGAACCTACTCTGTCGTCACTGCCAGCAGGGATATACCCTTGAACACCCACCAATCCCCTGCTTCGTGCAAGAAATCCCGTGATTGAACACTTCAATTGAATTAAATTCGACTCATTAATAGTCTCAAACCGTCCATATCGGACTAAAGTTTAGGATGTTATGTTTAAAAAACATTGTTTTCTTAAAAACCCTTGAGTAAAGTATAAACTATTAGAGCACTCGATTTGATTCATGTGCACTAAATTTGGGAAAATCAGATGATTGGACGAGACACCACCAACTTTTCGTGGATTTCGTGAATTCAATTTCTTCTTCATTTCCTCTGGAATTTCCTTTGATTTTCGCATAGTGCGCTACTGGTGAGACCTTTGAGCCAACTTTCTGCTTCTAAAAATGGTCTATCTAAGCGATGATGTCATTGAACAGGGCTGGTAGTCATCTGGTTCATATATGTATATGAATATATATGTGTGTGTATATATATGTGTATATATGTATGTGTGTATATATATGTATGCATATATATATATATATATATATATATATATATATATATATATATATGAATGTGTGTATATATATATTTTTACAGCACAGTTCAGCAACGGGGCAATTCAAAGTGCTTTACACAAACAATCAAGAACATTATGACATAGTTCAAAATAGTTAAGATAATAGTTAAAATATTAAGAAATATATAAAAAAAATAAGAATCATTTTTTAATTTAAGAAATGTAATAAAAGGCAGCAGCAAATAATAAAGTTTTAAGCTTTGATTTAAAGGGGAACCAACATTATTTCGCCTAGTTGATAGCGGATAACCTTCTTGAGTCGATAAATACAATCAACATTTAAAACCCCCAATTTGTGTGTAATTGCATTTTTGTTGAAAGATCTGTTGCGATCTAGTTTGAGATACACACAGAAACAGACGACGGGGTCAAATACGTTTTCACAGCACTGTCCACAGAACTTTGCATGTACACACCCCACGCAACATTAATCGCTCATTTTCCCAGCATGCATTCACGCCGCCGTGGGCCTGCGTGAGCATGTCGACGGTACGGTAGCACAGAAAGAGTCGCACTCTTAGAAGTTACTGAAGATGAGGAAGTCGAAGGATGAAATGATGAATGTTGAATCACTATGTCTTGAGATATATAAATATTGGGTTTGAAGGTTGTGACTGCAGAAGCAGCTCCCGAGGTACGACTCAGCGCTAAATCGACATTTTGTCTCCCAACATGTCGTAAGATTCCTCACACACTCATGGAGTACTTGAAGTGAGAAGTATTCCAAATAATGTGCATTTTCTGCAACAGTAGGACAAAGAAACCCTGTAGGTAGAAAGCAGGGGGAGAAGAAATGTCAAATATCATGTCTTTTTTAATTTGTTTTAAATGGTTTATGTTATATATAGCAGCCAATGTCTCAGATCCTTTTCAACGATCCTTTTCAACGAACAAAGCTATGTCCCAAAAAATTAGTTTTTTCGCAAAGGTGCTCCCCCTAGTGAGTAAAATGTGAACTACAAGAATAAATGATGACATATACATGATAGATCTTCTCGATTTGATTCATAAGCAAAAAAATTTTACATCACACCAACGGCTGAGAAATTATGGCTTATAAACTTTTAGGGATAAAGCTGCCTCTAGTGGCGGAAATGTCCAACTCTCATTTTCCAAATTCAGTCCAGTTCTTCCTCACACTGAGGTCTATGTGGCTCTATAATGATAAAATGATCCATCAATTAGTTTTTGAGTTATGGCGTTAACACTTAGGGATCTCCCAACTTTTCGTGCATATAATGACGCCCTTACTGAGTCCATGAGATGAAATATTCCGATTTTCTCACTTGAATTTATTTTGCCTGGTTGTATTTTTAACGTGTAACATGTGTAACACGTGTAACGTGTAACATTTTGTCTTTGACGTTGAACAAACCACAAGATCTAATAGATTGAGAGAAATAGAGACAGTTTTGTGCAGCGCACTATTAAGCATGTCAACATATTACCAAATAATCGGTCATTTCCTGACATGCGGTGCATAAATGTGCCATCGGTCCAGAAGTAGAGACACGTGGAGGCGTCTTTCCTTCAAGTGAGGAAGAAAAACCTTTTTTTGTCCTTAATTAACCAGATAATTATGCAGGTCATTCAGAGAAACACAGCATTATATCTGTATTTTGAGCGAGTATCTGTCTCTTGAGTCACTGCATTGCATCTCAGATGCATCATCTTACGCCAATCAGCCATAACATTAAAACCACTCTGTGATGCACTGTTCTGATTACCTTTTCTGACAGAACTGGCATTCATTTTTGAGCAATTTGTGAAGCTCTTTGGTGGGATTTGACAACAATGACCCTGTCGTCTGTCCCCAGTTAAAACACTTTTCTGCAGAACAGGAACAACCGACATGATCTGCATTTCTACAGATACTCTGACCCAGTTGTCTATCCATCACAGTTTGAATCCTTGTCAAAGTCGCTCAGATCTTTGGGTTTGGCCCTTTTTTCCTGCTTCCAAAACATCAACTTTGAGGACAAAATGTTCACTTCCTGCCTAATCTATAACGAGATGGAGGTAACAAGATCATCAATGGTGTTCTGGCTTCATCTGGAACCGGTTATAATGTTAAGGCTAATTGGTATATATATATATCCATGAAGCATGCCAGATCTGCTCAGCTGATCCTGAAGAAATACTGCAATGTCCAGCATGTGGCCTTTCCATGTAAACAACTACAAATTCCTTAGGTGCCTATTTGCAAAGTCGACAAACGAATAACAGGACCATCTATGTTACTTAAAACACGAGCCAGAAGAGTGTATTATTCTTACATAAAGACACCATTCCGATGAGTATTAAACTAACTGTGGTATTAACTCTCTTTGACATGACTGTTACTCAAAATTAAGGGCATAATTATTGTTTTAATTTAGTAAAACATGGATAAAAAAGATCATCCTCATTTGAATGTTTTTGAAGAGATGTGCCTATTCTGTATTTTTTTTTTTAGATACAAACCATCTGATGCAGCTGAAACAACAAGAGATTCAGTAAAATGTTCATTCATTCATTCAGAGGGTCACTCACATTTAGCCCCTATGCCATCTAGTGGTCTCTTGTGGGAATTACAATAATAAAAGATTTTCTTAATTCCCCAATTGGATCTTCTCAGTAAAGTTGGTCCAAGCAGACAATTAAACAAGTTAGGTTTATTCACCTTTCAGACATTTCTGACATGGATGCGGTAAATAAACTCACGTATCACACACATCAGGATTGTAGTGTTCATCACGTATGGAGCTCATCATGCTGTTCTTTCACCCTTTAATGCCCTGCTCAACTGTTTCAATTAGGTAATTTAATAGTAAATATTTGTTTATTACTGGTGCACGAATCTGACCTTATTTTCTTCCTGCAGAGTTTAAAGACAAACATTAGACACTGTAAAAAGAGAATTGTAGTTGATTGTTTTTCTGCTTTGAGTGAGGACATTAAAGGGTTTTTGAGCGCAGTGAGAATGTGACTCCGTTCAAAATTCTCGACTGAGAGTTGCTTTCTGTTGCCGTGAGTGCAGTTTGAGCTTTTTCTGCATCAGAGACTTTTTATGTATTGTGTCGCCACTGAGGAACCAGCTGTCGCTGACGGATGTTTGTGATCATTATGAATTATATTATGGCTTCCTCTTCACTTCATTTTTCATTCATCACTTTTTTGCATCATCATTCTGCCAAAGCACCGTTTTATGCTCTCTGTTGAAGTTGTTTTTTCATATCTTTTTGTTGTTTTTAACCCTGTCATGGATAGACGCCACTATAGAGGAGACTTCGATGGGTGTTGGAGGGTCATTACAGAAAATTGAACAGGGGAGGTGGGGAGGAGGATTCAGGAAAAAAGAGCTACATGAAGGAGAGAGGCGTGTAAAAGATTGAGAATGTGTTTGTTAAAAAAAAATAATAATAAAGTTTTGAGTTTTTTTTTTGTTTGTTTATGCCTAAAGGAGAATAAATACATTTTTGTGGAAGAGAACTTTCTAGCCGGTGTACCTTGCTTGAAATTATGAAACTTTTTAATAAAAAGTTTTTTTAATCACTTTGTTTTTGGGTCCTCAGATGGAAAAGAATAATATTGTAAGAAAATATTACTTTTTTCCCCTTCATTATTCCTTCATGTATTAAAAAAAAAAAAATGCTTTACCAAAATGTTGTTCGATTTTAGATTTTGATTTTAGAGACACCAAACAGTGAGATGTTATTGTGTATTTTAGAATCTGTGTCACTTTTTGACTTATTTCTAATTTTGCGAGTGCATGTGGATGATGATGTGAGGCGTTTTCTCATTTCGTCTTTAGTTTTATTTTGTGTTTATTTTCTTTTCATATAGGAAAAATGTAAATTGGACGATGAAACGATCTGAAACGATCTGAAACGATCTGAAACGTCACGTGTTTGGTGTACCGGTTATGCCTCTGCACTCGTCAAGCTAGCTTCAGCTTTATTTCTGGTTTCTGTTCTTTTGTCCTGCCGGGCTTTCTTAATCCAGAGAGACGTACAGTCAGTCTGTGACCTGCACAAGTTCATTGTACCTTTTTTCAATAAACAAGAATGACTTTTTCATGAATCTTTTTGGAGTTTCCTTTCTCAATCTGCCCATTTCTTTGTGGTTGAATTCATTTGAGTATAAGTCAGGTGGTCCGGGTTTAAACGTATGGAGATCCATACAATATATGAACTTTTGTTTGGATTCAACATTTAAACTGACATTAAGAGAATCTGATTGGATCAAGAAGGTTACAGTAAAGTTACCTTTTGAAATAAATAAGTAAAACGAGACTTTAAAAAAAAAAGTCTCTATTGTCTTTTTAATTCAAATTATCTGCAAAAATCTAATCTTTTAATTGAGTAACGACATTTTAAAAAACAAATACATTCCTTTCCATTAGAGAGCCATCGAGAAAAGCACTGCATACCCACTGTGAGGTCTGATGGTGGACCTCTGATGCTGTGGGGCTGTTTTTCTTACCGTGCCCTGGACGTCCCATCAAACACCAGCAGATACTGGTTGAAGACCCAAAAGTCTCTGAAACTTAAAGTGGGCCGTGGTTGGACCTTCCGGCAGGACAATGATCTGAAGGATGGTTCGGAGATCACAGAATAAAGATGGCCCTCAGAACCTGGAGGAGTTGGAGAGTCTCTGTATGGAGGAATGTTCTCAGACCTCATCACACACTACAGAAGGAGAGTCGGGGCTGTTACTGTGGGAAAAGAGGGAAGAGCAAAAATATTAAATTTAAGGTTGCAAAAACATGTTTTAGAGAAAAATATTTGTTTAATGATAAGAATTATTATTTTATTTTTTTTACTTTTGTCTGTTTTAGAGGTTATTTTTGTGAATAGATCACAAAAATAGAATAGATTTTGTGAAAGATCATGGGTATTAATAAGAAAGACATTTTTTTTGTATCTCATTTTATTTATTTTTTAAATTATTTTTAACTCTGTAGGACAATATATAGTACTTTTTAATAATAATAATAATAATAATAATACTAATAATCACTCAATCAGAACTGACGTGTGAAGATGAAGGTTCTCGTCCCAACAATAAATTAATTATCGGTATTGTAAATAGTTTCAAATGAGCGCAGGATGCATACGTTCTGAGTTTCCCTCCCTGGTTACTTCCTGCTGCATCATGTGACCAGATTTCCTGTTCTGGTTTAATATCCCAAATATAAGACAACTATTTATTTGTGAACTTGGTTCAAACTGTGCTCAACCCTTTAATGTCATGACAAAAAAAAAAATTTCGTTTTCTTTCTATATTTAATTTAGTTTAATAATTGAATATCTTAGATGCTGTAAATATACCAAAAATGACAAAACTTTTGGTCAAGCATGTTTTTAGCAGTAATCAAACAAAAAAAAAATCTGACTTCGATGGAAAGTATTATATTCATCAGATTAGCTCACCGTTCCTGTTGAACGTGTTATTTTAGGTACATTTTTCGATAAAATGAAGAGACTCAAATTTTCTCAACCAAAACAAGTTGAGCAGGACATTAAACGGTTAATACAACCAAATCCCTCATTATAAACCGGACTGAGAAAAGAAGTTTTTATGGTCATTAGTACCTCTTGGGATGTATTTCACCTGCAGTTACTCTATAATGCACCGGGAGTGTGGGTTCTGTTTTCAGCCACAAGAGGTCCCTGCTGTGCCACCAGCCGGACCCACTGAATCAGTTCATGCAGCTCAACATTTTCACAATAAGAGCCCTGATGAGCAGCAGAAATAATCACTGGCATAAAAGTCGACTACAAAAATAAATTAAATAGTGATTCTGATGTTTTTTTTCTTGCATTGTTTGATTCGACGAAGATCTGTCATCTTAAGGCAAACACCGAACTGGATCCAAGCATTTTCCCATCTCTTTATTAAATGTGCAGGATTGTAATTCTGGCTGTTCACACTGGTGTCACATGTGAAAGTGGGTTAGTGTGTCCTGGTCACACTGTCACACATTTAAGAGGAATAAGATCAGATTCTCCAATCAGTGTCTAGTTAAGTTCTGATAAATACGCGATGTAGATTAAACTTCCTCTGGTCTACCGTCTTTAAGACGGACCATGCTGGGTTTCCCTTCTTGTTTTCTGACACATACCTGACCCTCAGCAACGTAGCTCCAGCGGTTGTAACTTAATGACATTCAGATGGGGCCACATGTTTTTTTTTATTTTTTACAAAAAATATGTATAGTTCTAAGCTAACTGGGTCTTTGCGGTGGCAGCCCCAAAGCTGTAGAACGATCTACCAAAGCAAATTAGCACTTAACAGAACCTTGAGGTTTTTTAAATCTTTTTTTTTTTTTTTTAAACTTAGCTTTTTTTCCCTGGCTTTTGATTCAAGTTGAGACTTGACATCTTTATTTATTCCAATCATTTTAAATGTTAAATGTTTAGTTTAATTATTTTATTTTATTTTTTCCTTTTATATTACTTGATTTTAACTGAATTGATGATCTGATTTGTCTTTTGTTCCTGTAGTTTGGTGTTTTTATCTAACGTAACGTATCTAAACGTGCTTAGAAATAAACTTTGACTTGAACTGATTTATTCTAATGTTGTTTTTTAGAAAAAGTTTTACATGTATGAAACGTCAGGATTGCAGATCTATACAATATACTGAAGATGATGAATTTGATGATGATCATTATGATGATGACAACGATGATGAAAATGATGATGATGACCATGATCATGATGACAACGATCATGATGATGATGACGATTATAATGACGATGATGATGATGATGATGACAGCGATGATGATGACAACAATGATTATGATGATGACGATGATGATAATGATGATGACGGTGATTATGATGATGATCATGATGATGGCAATGATGATGATGATGATGACTTCAATGTTTAGGATGATAACGATGATGATGTTGATGACGATGATGATCTCCATCTCTCTCTCTCCATCTCTGTCTCTCTCTCTCCAGCTCTGTCTTTTCAAACCAAATGGTCGTGGCAGTACACCGTCCACGCTGAGTCTTGGATCTGCTCGAGGTTTCTGCTCATGGAGAGGATTTGTTGGGTCTCTGTAGGTTAAGGACTTAAAACTTTCCTTTTTAGCAGAACCTATAACCTTAATTAACATTGCTGCTTTTTGGTCAGGCTTTTATATAGTTATTATTTTATTTTTTTATTGATGCTTTTATCTGCTTTTACTTTGTAGCACTTTGAGATTTGATCCAAATGTAAAGTGCATTATAAATTAAATGTATTATTATTATTATTATTATTATTATTATTATTAATGAATAAAGAGTTCTGTCAGCCCGGCTCTTCTTAGAAAGCACCTTGAAACTGTTGAAACTGAGGTGAATTTGGCGCTTCCATTCTGCTACAACTGATTTGACATTCAAATGTCCCATTACAAAAAAGCTGTGACAAAAAAGTTTTTTTCAAACTATTTTAGCCTATTTGATTAAAATAGACCCACAGTTATCACCGTAAGGTGAAAAGAAAATGTCTCCCTATCTCTCATTGGGATCGGCTGTTCCTGCTATAGAAGTACTGCTGTTACTCAGAACTTAGTATATGAACAGAGCAACTATAAATCATAATGTTAGATAGCAAACTCTTCGTATAATTCATTGTTCTGACCTCCATCTCTCAAACTCCATTATTTGCAAACTTCCTGGCAGGCACTCCGAGTACTCTAGTGATTTAAATCTAGCTTCGGTACATTCATAGGTTCAAACAAGGGACAAACACGGAGCAGAAAAGGGCAGAGTGATGTTCACTCCTGCCAGGTCTCATAATATACACTAATTTATTTATTTATTATATGCAATTGCCTTCATTTTGCAGTACCTTGTAGATAGATAAATTGTTTCGCCTGGAGTCATTCTCACTAAAGCCTGACTAATTAAGCCCGTAAGTACATATATTACTACCTCCAGTAGATAATGAATGCAAAGTCCCGACATTTATTTTTACAAATGTTCATAGCTCCGCTGGGGCAAAAGCCCTCATTACTCATTTCCTTAAAGGCCCTGCTTAGTCCAGAGTTACTGCCTCCACCGTGCAGCAGACGTGTTGCTCTTGAAACTGAATTCACAATAGGAAATTCAATGAAAATATTTATTTCACCAATATTATAAAAAGCAATGATATGATAATAGCCAAAACCTGACTTAACAAAATAAAACCACATTTCTGTATGGTCTGCTTTACACAGTAAGGAATTACAAGTATTTTAATCTTAATTTTTTTGCATACTGCTCTTTGTGACAACTAAAGTGTATGGAGTTAAATTGAATTAAAAAAAAAAAAACGTAAAGATGAGATTTTACCAGTGCAAAGCAGATCAATATCAGGTCACATGTCCTAATGAAATTATTCTAGCAACTTCTCTGCATTGGAAACGTTGACCAGAAAGAAAAACATGATTACATCTACAGAAATCCCTAAGAATTAGGGTCAATACGACATTCGACTCCCCTAATATTCAAGATTCATGAGTCATTGTGTTGTCATTCGTACAATCCTCTACACAGCAGAATAAAATTTCATTGCATCTGGCTCCACAAAACAAATCACCAAATAATTAAAGATCATCATAATGATAAATAAAAAAGGCCAATGCTGTCATTCCCGACAGCGAGGTTGTATGGCTTTGAATGAGTTTGTATGATTATTGAGTTTTTATGAATCAACTCAAGGAGATCTATTTTACAATATAGATCTCCTTGAGTTCATTCATACAAACGCAACCCAAATTTGGACTAAATCAGACAAACATTTGAGAATCCTGAGCAGAAAGCTTTTGTATATATATATGACTATAGCATGTACTGATATCAGACATTGGTAATTTAACTACTTTGTGTGCTGTTGTTGAATAGTTTGACCTAAAAGGTAATTGAAGCCTGTCATTTCACACAGGGATATACTGTGGAGTTGAAGTACTAAGTTGCAGAAAACGGAAATAATCCAGTAAAGTACAAGTAACTCAAATTTGTTATTACTTACTGTACTTGAGCAAATATATTTAGTTTCTGTCAATCACTATCAATTAGTTTAGCCTATATACTGAACTTCTGAACCCCAGGTGTCGCTCAACCCTCCGACAAAAGCCGAACACAGGCGAAACTTTCCGACAATGACGTCAACATATAACGTTCTTTCGTTTTTAGTCTTCTGCGTGCGAAGCAGAGAGAGGGAGCGTGAGAGCGAGAGAGAAAGAGAGTGAGAGAGAGGAAAACAGCTCTCAGCTAAGCAACAAGACGGAAGAGCAATGGCGACACTGGATCGCCAAACACCAAGTCTGGCTACCTTCCTTTGCGAGCCTTGGTCCTCTTTCGTCAGTGCGGCTAAATTGCGTGTTGTTGACAGTAAGTTCGCACGTCAGTTGGCGTCGTTGTTAATGCGGACAAACTGTGGGGAAGTGCGTTGTCCAACTGTCTTTGATTGAGTTGGATATCGTCTGTCACAGCGCAGCAAAGTAACTGTCAGAAATGTTACTCCAGGTGCCATATTTATGGCTTGTTTTGACCCTCGAGCACAGAGCTAACCGTCACGGCGCGTGGTTCGCAGCAGTGACGCGCGCTGTAACGCTATCCCTAACTGTCCAGCTGTAAGTTTGTTAGCTTTGACAGCTTCACTAAGCCCAGGCGCTAGCGGTCTGATGCTAGCCATATAGTCAGCATGGCTCCACGCATCTCCCCAAAGTTTGTTGTGAAAGCTGCTGTTTGTCTGTAAGTGGTTCTGTTGTGTTTGTTCAGACGCTGACTCGTGCGTGGATAAAAGCGACAGAGAGCCTTACTGTCTCGGTGAAGCCGCGAAGCTCACTAAACAAGGTGAGTAAGTTAGGCTATGAGAAAGTTGTCGCTGTCACGTACACCATGGTGGTTTGTTATGGTTTTGTTATGCAGCCTGAAGGATGCTTCTGCGGCTCAATTTCCTAGCACATCTCAATGAAGCCACACTTATTTGGTAGCAAAATTGATACATATTGTTTTATAAATTCATAATTCAAATGAGATACATACTTTAAGGGGAAAAAAAACATGTTTAATGTTTTTTTAAGCAACCTGCATCTGGTTTTGATTAATGTCAAACTCCCAGAGTCTCAGGTAAGGCTGAATGCTAACAAATTCTCTGAAAGAAGAATACATTATGTCCATTATAATATACACTTTCATTGACACCAGCCATAACCATAGGTGGGTTAACACGTACCCCTTTAGTCTGAATACAATCAGAATAAAAGCCTGATTAAGACAAACAACCAATGAACGGGTGACAGGGTCATGGTCGCCTGAGGTTTATTGATGTGCAAGGAGAGTCAAGGCAAGCATGGGTTGTCTGATTCTATAGAAGAGCGACTGTAGCACACATTGCTGATAAAGTTAATACCGGTTCTGTAAGAAAGGTGGAAGAACACACAGTGTATCTAACGGTTGTTTTTATGCTTAAAAGGGGGATCTGCATAATATCAGGCAGGTGGTTTTTATGTTATAACTTATTGGATGCATAGTTCCATTAGATCATCACATTTGAAGCTGGGGCTAGCGCACATCCTATTTTAATAGAGAATTTGTTACATGACTAATTTTCACTGATTGACTAACTTAATGATTCCAGAAACTGATCCTCTTGGCTCCGTAAATACAAACTAGTAGCTGTTACATGTAGTTTGACGTCAAACAGTGGTTACTTTGGTAGTTAGAAGTAGTTTGGTCATCCACTTGTCAAAAGGTTGGCGGTACAATCCCAGGCCGCTTCAGTCTCTATGTCGAAGTGTCGTTGGGCAAGAAAATTAACCCTGATTTGCTCCCTGGAAACAGCACAGAGCACCCACTGCTACTGAGTGAGGGATCATATGCCGGGAACAGGTTTTACTACTTTTAATAAGTGTATTATTGAATGATGCAGATCTTTTTATTCTTCCGTTAAAATGGCCCAGTACAACAGCTATTACATCTCTTTTTCAAATACAAATCAAGTCAAACTTTATTTATATACTACATTAAAAAATAACTTTATTTATATAGCATATAAAAGAAAACAGATCATCACAATAAAAGGCCACTTAAATTGACCACTGCAGAGTGGAAATTATCCAAGCCCCTTTGATAAGCATCTCTTGTACTCTTGATGCTTTTCGTGCTCTGACCTTATGCCAATGTGAGGCAAAGCCTACACCAGTTTCGTCCTTGGTTCCTGGAGAATCTTAGCCAATTCCTCATGGGCAAAGGCCCCCGGTTCTGTAAAATTATTGGGTTCACATGCTGCAGCCACTTTCCTCAGAGATTTTCAATGGAATCAAGTGGGGTGACTTTGACAGCCACTTTAGAACGTTAAAGAACTTTTTCTGAAACCAAGCCTTGGTGGTTCCTTTTGGAATATCCAGTGTTGCCCAAACTTCCACTTCCTAACAGATGGTGACATGCTTTCTTCTAAGATTCCTTGATAAATGACGGAATCCATCTTAGCCTTCACATGGGTCCGATGAAGACTAGAAGCCTCAGAGCATCAGTAAGGCACTGCCATGCTTCGCTGTTCTTTTCGGCTTCCTCCTCCAGACATACCGCTCTTCCACAAACCTGACAGGTTTAAGTGAGTCCCTACACTTCTCTAGATTGGTTTGAGCTACTGGTGTTGACATTTTTGGCTCTTGAGTGAAGTACATTTATAATCCGTGGCTATTAAAACTTCTCTTTTGTAATTTGGTTATATAAACAGGTGATAAATAGTATATATTTGCCAGTAAAGCTAATATACAATAGGTGTGGAATAATTTTGCTTCCAACATTTTGTGGTACAATCAGGATCTTTCGGGGCATTCTTAGCTCTGGGCTAAACCTGGCTGTTGGGTAAATTAGCCTGCTTGCCAAACAAACACGCTTCCAGAAGCTCTGAGTTAGAGCATATTACTGATGTTTGCGTTCACCATGGCAGGCAGGAAGACAGTTATGTGTTGTGATAAGTGTGATGAATGTTGTGAAATCCTGTCACCGCCCAGTTTATTTGTTCTTGTTACGGATTGTCATCTTGTTTCTCTTTTATTTTGGAGACTTTTCCTTGGTTATCATCAGAGATGGGTATTTAAGTAACACAATTAGAAAGTCTGTAATGTTCTAACTGGACTCAATTTGTGAATGACTGAGAGTGTCTTGTTTAATGTGTTGCATTTTTGCTTTTGTGCAAGAATATAGTTATGTATTTTGTGAAAGTGTTAGTGGAGGGGGCAGAGGGGTGTCCCAAAATCAATGAAACTCCATGGGGGGGCCGAGCTGCAGGAGTTCCTCCACACTTCACCACCCAAAAATAACCAACTGGAGGACGTGTTGCATATGAGCACACTTGAGTCATCCCTGAATGTTTCAACGTGCTGCAGCCCTCGTACAAACAAGCACGCACAGCCAGAGAAACTCTTCTCCGTGTCCGGGCCTAATACTAACCCACTTCTCCCCCACCAACCTGCCCGCCCGCCCACACACACACAAACACATACACAGACACACACACACATGCCTCATATTCCTCCCTCAAAGCTAAACTGGAACAGTGTTTCCAGAATTGCTGATCTGTGGGCAACATGACACTAAGGCCTGCTGAGAGTGATACATATATACACACACACAAGACCCTCAATCACACAGTGAAATACACTTTGAATGCATCATTTCAACAAGCATGCCTTGATTCATTGAATGTTTGCACACCTGAAACTTTAGTACGCACATACTATTTGACGACATACAGACATGGTTAATCTATCTCCAACTAATTTGCATGTGTACAGACACTAGAGATGATAACAACGATTAGCAACCAGTTAGGCTAGGACGATGAATACGTCTCTGAAAGCGCAGCTGACAGCTGGCTAATGCCAAATGTGTTTGGAGTTGAAGTGCACTGAAGTGCAGTGTGCATCAAACATGAGGGAGCATGACACTGCGCAGGACTCAGTCGGGCATGAGCCAGCTTCTCTGTGAAGATTAAAAAATATCTCCCATCTAGGAAACAAATCTTTATGAGTCATTCAGCGAAAGGGCTCCCATTGTCTGCATTCAAATGATTTAATCTTGAAATTAATCCCATTACCACATCAGCTCTTAAATACTGTCGAAGAAATACAATGCATGCATTTATTCTGCTTCTTGCAATTGCAACTGTGAAGTGATCAAGATTGTCAAAGAGAAAATTACAGCAATACGAAAAAACAAAACCCAGCATCAGTTATTGTTATGGCTGAGTCAAACAGTGAAAAAATTTAACTTTTTGATAATAGTTTCTTTTCATGGAAAAACACCAAAGTCATTCGATCAAGCTTTTAAATTGAGATTTATATGAAACTGAAAGTTGGCAGTTTGGCATCATAAATCTGACAAATAGATCAATTTCAAGGTGGTATTTTAATGTTTAGGGAATCATCATTGTAAAGTAAAAGATTTCTTGCATTTAAATGTAAAGTAGTTTGATTAATAAGGACTATAATCTGCAGATTAATTTATATTGAAAATGGTCCAAAGGTGTAGCCTTGTAAACCTTAATATTGTGTCAGAATTGAAACATGCTCCAGTAAAAAGAGTTATTTTATGTAAGAGTGAAACAAGACTTTGAAATGCATGAGATTGGTGTGGACGTTAGATCATAACTCTAGCTTCACCCTTCGTGATCTTTCAGGGAAACTGCTTTTATAGCTTGTTTCATTAACTGTTGCAATTTCTCAAAAAGGAATTTTTCCACCTCATGATCTAATGATTCCAACCTTCAAACCAGATAGTTTGAAGCTCGATTTTGGATGAATATATTTCTCTAAATGATGAATTTCTTCATTATAACACGGTTAGTTAGTTTCCCCCTTTGAAGTCTGTCTTCCTATTTTGGGTCGCTAGTGCATGTTTACTCTAATAATAATAATAATAATAATACATTTAATTTATAATGCACTTTACATTTGGATCAAATCTAGTGGTGCAATGATTGCAATGATCTTGGCTGATCACCAATTTTTATAAAGTCTGACCAGCCGATACCGATTTCGGCTGATTACGATTTTTTTCTTATAAAATTTTAAAATCATAATGAGTACTGTATTTTAAGTGCTCCTATTTTGAGGGATTACAGTGGAAGTAAGGCTGGATGGTATTGTCTATGTATTCTGACCTGTTGAAATAAATGTACCTTCGTAAATCAATTTGTAAGAAATTTTGAAGTGAAAATAAAACTTTGTAAGCCTCGTTCGGTCCATTAAATGTTGTGTGTAGGCTTTGTTCGGGGACTTCAGGGCTTGTGGCTGGCTCTGAGGTTTAGCTATGCTAACATTAGCTTATTTAAAAATACCATATTCCTCGGGGTTCTTACATTTTAAGTGTGTAATTAAGTGTTTTGTTTTCAAAGCTTTCAGGGTTGTTCCTCCACAGCTTATTTTGTACTTACTCGTGTTACAAATTACGTGAAACCAGCACGTAATCAGTCTCAAAGGGGGCTGCTAGGCCGATTGCCGATTTCATCAAACTAGGCCGCCAGGCGCCGATCGGCCGGCCAATCGATCCGTGAACCTCTAGTTCACTCTTATTAGGGAAGCAAAGGTATTTGGGATTGTTTTCTTTCAAGAGCATTGGATTGTCTTGAACTTTGAATGTTCAACCCAGATCTGTATCTCTGAGAGTCAGGTGGTAGTTTATCTTGGGTTTGCAACGTTAGATGCCAGTTGGACCCGGTGAACTTGTTTACTCTGTCAAGAATTTTGATGCAGTATCAATAGTCAAGTAGTGTTCCATTTCATTTGAAGCTCTCTGCACCCTTCGCTGTGACTGTTGTTGCTCAAATGTGGTCCCTAACCCTACGATCCTGCGTGAAACACTCGTGTTTATCGGTGAGGTCATGTATGATCCCTGGCAAACCTCGGCTCACCAGTGGGAAGTTAATTTCTTTACTCCAAATGTGATCAGTTAACAGTGGTGTATCGTTTTAGTTGCACCGCATGTGTTTATTCTCCCGTGACTGATGTTTTTGTAGTTCATTTTTCTTGCCCGTCAGTAATTTTGGCAGCTTGTGGGAGATGGCTTGAGAAACACGCAAAATTCAGACTGTAGAAACAGTAGCACTTAGCTTTGCGTTTGACTTGGCAGATTCAGAGGAAATTGCATTCTCGCTGCTTCTTTCAGCAGCGCTCCGACTAATGTCCATTTCCCTTTCTGAAAACTTGAAGTTTGTCACTTGCCAGAAACATTTTTTCCCCCTCATCATTTTCCTTGGCCTGTCTTTACTGATGATTTATCAACAGAAAGAAATCTGCTCATTTCTCTTGAAACAATAGAAAGTGTAGCGATGCGGCTATAGTTTCTGAAACAGAAAGCACTTGGCAGGTAGCGCTATGGTACATCAGAGTTTCCAGACTTCGTATGTAACTGCACATTTTATAAAGTGCAGCACAATCGTGGATGCTTCAAATGTTATTGAGGAGAAAGCTGAGATTTTAAAGTTGTTTTTCACACACGCAGCCACACCTTGTTTAAATTTTGGCTCGGTTCATGACGCTTTCGGCCAAGTCGAAATACTGGGGTTTATTTTCTAGTGAGGAAACTATTTCACTAGAATCAGAGAGTTTGAATTCTGGCTTAAATCCAGGTACATACTGAGAAGTTGTAGGTCATGAAAAATGAGTCTGAATTTATTTCTTTCCATCTCTACAAGATTAACTTGGGCAGAGCATCTAAAGGCTAAGCGGCTGCCTCGTCTGCTAATATCTGTTTATTTTACTGCTTTGCTGTTCCTCTCTGGCCCTTAAGTGGATTTTCACATTTATTTAACCGCAAACATCAGTCAGTATTAAGATTACCAGTCATCGTGGCTGTGCACTCACACATTTTACTCTCATAATCTCAGAATGTATACATATGTGACTTTGACCTTGAGTTACCCATCGGATCTATATTCCGCTCATACACGCGCCTTTTGATGGCATGAAGCTCGTCACCACAGGGTCATAATGACTTACACCCACACAATGTCGGACACCTACATATTTTTATCACCGAAAATGTTGGAAATGTTATGGAATAGCCTTTCCTGTGTCCGCCACGGATCCTTTGGGTAAACACAATAACTCAAACTGTTCATGGTGCAATTTAACATTTTACACCCCTATAGACCTTTTTGGGAAGAGCAGTGGCATATTTCCGCTACTAGGGGGAGCTTTTTCCCCAAAGATTTTTGGACCATAATGTCTCGACTGCTGGTCCGATTTAGTGAATATTTTGTGCATATCAAACGTCTAAAGGAAATCTATGTTGTATATTATATTTTATTCTAATTGTTCATATTTTACTTACTAGGGGGAGATCTTTAAAAAAAGATTTACACATTGGTCCGATTTAGTCCAAATTTTCCTCATGTGCAGCCCCTCAAGGAAATCCAACTTGTAATTGCCAAATTGCCATTACTGTAATTATTTATTTTTCAGTCATTAGGGTGACCTTTTTGAAGATAAAACTTTCTTCAAAAAGAAGCGGTTTTTACTTACGGTTTCTAATCTGGAACTTCCCAGCCATGAGTCTGATTATTTCTAAATTTAGCTCATATGAATTGAAGGAAATCTATTTTGTTTTATTACTGATCTCAGAAACACTAGTTATCTTAATTTATCTTCATTATTGATTCTCTATTGGATCTTATCTTAGAGCAGACTGCTGACTTCATAGAAATAGGATGAGTCAATATGGACTGTTTGACATTATTAATGATTGACATTTAATTTGAGTACTTCAATCTGGGGGATTTCTTGTACAACACAGAAGATTGGGTGCTTTTGGGCGCTGAACCCTTTCTGTGGAGTAAAAGGGCATTGGTCCTTTGCAAGCTGTCACGGACACATCCATACACACCTCCCCTCCCCAGAGTGACTCTGCTTAAGCCCCACACTAATATGTGCTGTGCACAATATGTGCTGTGCACATATTATTGGATATAAGTGCAGGAAGATCAGGCTTACAAAGCTCAGCCAGAGCAGATAATGGCCATTTTCATTTGTTTTTTTCCCCCATAATTCTATTCATCTTCAATATCTGTTGAATGGGTAGAACATATCTTGTAACTCAAGGGCAGTTTTGCTTAATGCTACATTGAACCCTGTATGTTAGGTTTGTGTCTGTCTCGTGGTATTCTGTTAACTGGTGAGAATACACATTACCAGATGTGTTTTTGTGGTGAATTATGTGTCATGAAGCCACTTTAAGATCTGAAGAAGCTTAAAAATTAAATGATAATGTTAAGTGCTACGAGTCTATGACTGGCAGCTTTTTATGCCCCGGGCTTAGGGGGCATAGAGGGGTTACTATGGTTAATCCATCAGACCATACACAACAGTGGGAAGGCTTTTGAGGTATCGGGTTTTGTCACCACAGATTAAATGGGGAAAAAAAGGAGAATTGAGATTATGCGTTTCCCTATGATTTAAAAAAAAAAAAAAAAAAAAAAACATTTTAAAAATTTTGTTTCATGCACTCAACTGTGCTATTTGATCTTAGCTCTCTGACCTATAAGCCCCTGAGCTAGGACTGGGTGATTAATCCTGAAAGATTGCAATCTCGATCCAGATGTATTCAAATTCTCACTTCTGAAGTACACCCGTAACAACAAACCAAACTCCCATATTACCCCACGTCCCAGGTATACAATATCTACAAAGCCACAATATTCTTTAAAAACCAGGCCTGGCTCATAACAGCAAGCTGGAACAAAAAACTGTGCTCCAGGTTTAGTAAACGCAGTGCACAGATTCATGAATGGCTCTACTTTCCCTCATGTTACACTGGGGGAGCACTTTATGGTGATGTTTAAGGTGAATGTATACATCTGAGTGCTGCTCCTGTGACAAACATTGCACATTGCGGTTATTTTTGTCTTTCATAGTCGTCTTTGAATCCATAAAAACTTCTACACCTCAGAAGGTGAGCCTTTTTTTGTTGAAGTCTTTTTTTATTTGTATTTTATTACTGACATAGGAGGAGACATTCTCTCCGGTCTCTCTTGTCTCTTGCTTGTTTTTTCTACTCCGTAGCACCAGGCTACCCTTGAAATAGGATTAATAAAATACTATTTGAGATCATAGGCTA
This sequence comes from Lophius piscatorius, assembly GCA_009660295.1. NCBI lineage: Eukaryota > Metazoa > Chordata > Actinopteri > Lophiiformes > Lophiidae > Lophius > Lophius piscatorius. Next base: position 237,010 of record VRLP01000222.1, read on the forward strand.
GTGTTGCATTTTAAATATACCAGGGGAGAGCATAATTGCACACATGGCTCATAAGGGGGAAATCTATGCCTCATACCGAAACATGTTTGTTGAAGTTTAGCAACCCTTCCCTGAGTATAAACACATAGTTCTAAACAAAAGATTAAAATATGTAGAACTAGGAGCTAAACAGGATTTGTGGGAGTAAATTACACAAACCCTCATTGAAATAAGAGTCAAACAATCCCTCATTAAAATGAGGTCATTGATTTGAGAGTTCTAACTATGTTTCCCACTTAGGTATCGTAAATAATGGCTGGAACAATGTGTCTCAGTGAGCTGACCTTCCAGGCTAAAATGAGGTCCGGCTACACATATAACGCACACCTGTACTTTTCACCGGCTAGAATTGAAACGCATACAAGGAATTGCGGTGACGATGGCTAATCCGCTCAACCTTCTGTGGTCACATGACCGTGGAATTTAAGTAATGCACTCATGCTGTATGATCTATCCACTTCATTTTAAACAAATGGACAGAATTTAGGAAAATTACACACACATGCTTTGTTGGAGCCCTAAGTGTCTGTCTCATAACTGCTCATTTGTAGTCTAATTTGAATTGGTGGAATGGAATTAAACTCACCTACTATTCTGTTATTACAAAGGTTATGGTCCATCCACATTAGCAAACATTCAGTTTCTCCAGCAGCGGGGGCTTCTCTGTCCTCAGACTCAAAGAGCATAGTTAGATCTTTGATGCTTTTAGTATCATTCAAATAATTTCTCCACCCCTTTCCCATATTTCTCTACATACAAATTAACACTTGAGTTGATAGACTGAACAGCCAAACCGGTTTGTGGATTGATCAGAATATATAAAATTCCAATCACCTCTGATGATCAGTTTCTGGTTTATTATATTTTTATGTAGTTTCAAATTTACAAAAAAAATCCAGAGTGGTGGATAGGCTTGACAACCATATTCTACCGTTTACAGCTAGATTTACCCAGATTTGCTCAGATATCTGAAGAGTTGACTCTGTTCCTTGTTCTTTTTCAGATATGCTCGTCTACACCAAGTCTCCTGCACTGGAGGATTTCTGTCTTGTTGTCTGCCATGTCTGCGATCAGGTTGTCACCCCTCAAGGCATCCTCGCACACTATGGTAAGGACCCTCAGGAGCGTTCTGATACGCTTCATTAACCTACACATCTTTGGGTTTCATATCCAGTTCAACCAGAAAAAACATGCAGAACTATTGAGATGAGTGCGATCATTTCTATGTTCTCTTCAGGGCTCTTTGTGGTTGCTACAAACTGAAAAATAGTAATAAATATACGGAATAATTCACTTTATGTAGCATTGTGCACCAAGAAGTAGTAGTGTTGTATAGAGACAGAGCCAATTACAGGAAGTAGAAGAAGAGCCCTTCGGCTATTGTAACTCTTTTGTGTGGACTCATGAGACCATTGCCCTGTAACTCAGCGGTCTCCATTGCTTTTACCCACAACCTCCCCAGTCCCTTTGGCCTTCTGGCTCCACTCCATAAAGTATATCCTGTGCAAAGCGTAAAACTCTCAACAAGTATTAACAAAATGTAGTACTGATAATATTTGTATATTTTAAATATAATTTATCTCCTGCATATTTTTGTCCGTAGGATTTTTTGAAGTTTAAAAATATATGTGTTGATAAAAAATTCCGTCCGTACAGTATTTTAAGACCCTTCGATCGCATTTGAAAATAAACTTTCTTCTCAAGAGAGATTGAAGCCACAGACATCAATCATGTCATCATATTTTCTGATGTTCTGTGAGTGCCGTTTGGATTTCTGAAACTCTCGGTCAAACAGTCCTCTGCACACGAGGAATCCGTAGTGTAGTTTAAACAGGCACTAAAGGATTTGTTATCACCGTGAGCTTCTAATGTTTCCCAACTGGACGTGATAGAACTGCATAATATAAAGACTACATCAGTAAAAACTGAACTCTCGGCCTCTCCTGAAGTTTATATTCCTAATTTATGTTCTCTCGTCGATCCCACTGCTGACTCATCATCGCACCCTAAACATGAAAATTCTCTGAATGTTCTCTCAAATTATGGTGCCACATGCTGGTTAATGGCAGTTAAGGTAATGGCAGTGTTAGTTGGTTTTGTTTATGATGAGCTAAAATATTTGAGGATTATTATTATATAATGAATAATGGTGGTTGGCCACAGCTCATTAACAAAACGTGATGAAACAGACTTAGTCATTGCTGAATCCTTTCATGCCTCAATTTTTCTCAATGTTTTTTTTTTTTTTTTTGTTGCTACTAAACCAACTTATACTATGTGATACTTATGTTGGAAATCTAAGTGACACTAAAAATGGACACCATTAACAGAGTCAACATGCCAAATCCAAATTACCCAAAAAGTGTGCAGTTTTCATTTTTTAATGTGAGAAGAGCAAAACACCAAACAACACCAACCCTTTTAAAAAAAAAAAAAAAAAAAAAAAAAACCTTTTCTGAGCTCAGAAAAGCTAGTTAACTGTTTTAATCTTCATTATTGGGTCACTTTGGGATTTTATCTTAGAGCATATTTCTTACTTCATAGAAATAGTCTGATAGATTCAATATGGACTCTTTGAGATTATTAATGAGTCACATTTAATTTAAAGAGTTCAATCAGGGGGTTTGCTTTTATAGTGGTACCTCCAATTACGAGTGCCTTGCTTTAAGAGTATTTTGATTTACGAGCAAAGATTCTTCAAAAAATGTGTCTCGCTTAACGAGCAGTGATTTAATTTACGAGTTGTTTTTTTTTGCTCGTTTCCCGGATTTTTTCGGATATGAGAGAGTACCTGTATCTCGTAAGAAACTTGCTTTGTATATGAGTTCTCTGTTTTGGTTTACAAGCATCATGTCTGAACAAGTGGAGAACCAGAGCATGGACTTCCTTTATGCTCCCCAAGAACAGCGAAAATTAAATGGATCTCAGGTCAGCCTCCCCAGAGCTCGCTCTCAGTTAGCGTCATACACGTGCAGAATAGTATCTGCGCGCTCGTGTCCGCTTACGTTTGGAAGGAATCGAGTGAGACAAAGTAAATTGAACCAGAATCTGCCGGCTTTTATTTAGTAAAATTAGTTTTACTAATAATAATAAATAATAATAATACATTTAAGTTATAATGCACTTTACATTTGGATCAAATCTCAAAGTGCATGGAAAATGGAAAATGATTTTTATATGAATATTTTGGGGAGATGGGACAAAATTATAAGATTTAAAAATTCATTTGAATTGAGAAATTGGTTTCGGTTTACGACTTTTTTGGTTTGCAAGGAAGGTCTCGGAACGAATTAAGCTCTTGAACGGAGGTACCACTGTACAACGCAGGGAATTGGGGGCTTTTCGGGGATACACCCTATAGGGTACAAAAGCGTAGGTCTAGATTTAGAATCTAAAATGTTCCCTTCAGTCTTTACTCACAACTGAGAAGTTGGAGGTCCCCATGTTGGCGAACTCTGTCACCTCACAGGTATACCCGTGCTGTTCTGCAAGAAAGCGTAGACCTAGTTTGTTGATGATTTCTAGGGAATTTATCGTTTATATCAAAATTTAAAAATGGTGGTCCGACCATTTTTTTACGTTTCGATCATCCCTTTTTGCCATGATAAATTTTTTTTTTAATTTTTCAAATTATTTTTCAATTAAGATTTTTGTGTGTTAAAACGAAAAATAAAAGTAACGAAAATTGAAACACAATAAGATACACGCACTGGATCACAATGCGCCTGTAGCACGATCTTAGCAAAGACGCATTTTGCAAGATTGAATGACGTCTATTCTAATTACACGTTTGATGTGACCCATGTAATCATGGTGAAAACTAATCGGTACACAAAGACTGTGTGGACAGTGTGACATGAGCAGGAATGCTTTGCTAGCTAAGTTAGTATTTGTTTACTCACAGAAAATGGTGATTTAACAGTGTACTTCAAAATTCTTACCTGACTTCTCTTCATTGGGCTAGTCTCTTGCGTCTAGCTCACCAGTTTGCTTACTGGATTGAGTTAATTTTTTAGTCATGATCCAAAGCGTAATTCTCCAGCGATATTTATGTTCCTTTTCCTTTGTGTGTAAAAGGGACATAAATAGTTATTAGATATGGGTTGATTCATGTTTCTTTGCAGCCAGTTCCTGTCTGCAAAATTGTATTATTTCAGGAAAATAAAACTACAGGGCCCTACAGGGTACTTGCTCATGTCCTGTTTTGAGGTAGAGTTGAGAGTCATGCCAAGTCAAAGTAACAATCCCGATTATTTGACCAATGTTGAGATTAAGATTGTCACGATTATTCATTAATTTAATGACCTGTCATGCTAACGAAGGCTCCATTGTTCGATCTGACCATTGTCAAAGGTTGTATCAAAGTATTTTGTAGATATGAGAAACGTCCCTCAAATTTCCTCCCACATTTTGCTTATGGTGCAGGAAATGCCTCTTAGGAAATATAATTGAAACAATTTGACTTCCCACAATTATTTGATTGAGATTAAAATATGATGAATCGTCCAGCCCCATGTTTGGCATTTAACTTCTCTGACTGACGTTTACAAGAGGGAACGCTCATCCGTACCAAGCTTTCTAATACGATCATATAATGCCGCTGCAATACTTGAACAAGAAGCCTTGATTGAGAAGAATTCATCACCTCCTGTATCTGTTTGAAAAGTCTTCTGGCGGCTCAGTGGACCGAGACACTTAATTTCTTAAGTCTTTTAATTGAGAATCATTTGCTGGTCAGTACTATAGAAAACTCTTAACTTCCAAGGTTGAAATATTGCTGCACTTGAAATTAAGCTGCTGCCAGCTTCTCTGGAGTTTTCACCAGGCCAAAGTAATACCGTATTTAATAACGAAGTTAAATTTGAAAAGTTGAATTGTTGTAGTGAGAGATAAAACCTAATGTGCCACAGTTTCCCGATGGATTGGCTTAAAAGAAAAGGCTGATGAATTTTAACTCCCAGAAATTGGTTGCTACAAAATAGCAGGTTGGTTCAAAGAGAACAATGACTGAATGTCAAGAAAACCCAAATAAATCATTCTAGACTTCAGGGGAGAAAACTCTCCTCTAAACATCAAGGGAAAACATGTGGAGATGGTTTCCAGGTTCAAGTCTTTACGAGCCCACAAAAGACCTCCCAGGGACAACTAACTAACTCGATTACCAAAGTTTTGCAGTGGCTCCACTTAGCCACTAAATAGCTAGCAGGATGGAGTCTACAAACACATGCCTGAAAAAAGATCATTCTGCCTCTGCAGAGCCAATAGCATCCTCAAAGATGAAATTCACCTCTGCCATCACCCTCTGCTACCGTCAGGAAAAGCACCACAGAGCTTTAAAAACTGACACTTCCAGACTCTACAGCTGCTTTTATCCAAACGGAACTCCAACAACCCCCCCCCTCCCTAACATCCAGGTCAATGCCATATATGTTGTTCTGCTCCCACCAAAGGGGGCATATCGAATCTATCTGTCTGTATGGACGGGAGGAACAATCTATCCACCTTTCCTCATAAGAATTGCCGGACAGAATTCAATGAGATTTCTTATCTGCTTTGAGGGGGCCTAAAGATGTGCATCAGGTACTTAGTTTAGTAAAAATGTAAAAAGAAATAAGCACATTTAGGTAACCTTGAACTTCGGGGATTTTCATGACAGTTTGCTCACATTCACCTATGGTAGAGATTCCAGTCTATCCACATCAGCAGACACTGATCGATTGCGGGGACATTCATTTCCTAGGAAACAAAACTTCTATTTTTTTGTTTGCTTTAATTATTTGTTTTTAGAGGTGCACCTATTGCAATTGTCTTGGCCTATTCTGATTTTTTTGTGTGTGTGAACATTCAAAAAACATATTTGACAGCATACATACATAAAGTGGACTTGTAATTGGCTCTGCAGGTTGTTAGTTTTAGTCCCTTTGCAAACGTTGGCTTCCTGAAACTTTCTATGTTCCTCCTAAATTTGAGGTGCGAGATTAAGTTTGTTGTGCCGAATGTTTTCTGGGTTGTTAGGCCGCATCTTATTTTATGTTTACTGGTGTTACAAATTGCGAGCTTTGTGTTTTCTGCCAAAATCTTTCCTGTAACCGGCACTGAATCAACCTTTAGTGAGGCAGCTCGCCCGATTGCCGATCACAACAAACTACACCTCCCGTCGTTGATCAATTGGCGCACCTCTATTTGTTTTGTTAGTTCTTTCCGCACAGTTTGTTGGAAACAAATGTCTATGAAATGTAAATGCGCTGGTTTTGACACCACACAATATTTTCATTGTAAACCTACATGCAATGACAGTAAATACATCCTCTCCTATTATAAAAACATTCTGTATGTATAGTGTATGACTTATTATCAACCTGGTTCGAATTTCCTCACAACCGCCCAACCCTACTAAGTAGAGGAGTTCAGAGCATTTATTTTAGATAAAAGTTGAGCTAGATTAATAGCAAAGACACAGAACAATCCCCATAAAGAAGAGACTCTTCAACTCCATCCGTTTAACTTTGTTCTTGGTTGTGGCTTCACTGTGCACGCTCATATCTGCCTGTGAGCTGATGCTTCCTTCTGATGGCCGCACGTCTGTTTGAGAGCACATGGTCACACTTAATGACCACACTCACACTGGAAGACACACATTTCTCCACGAGAGGAGGACAGCCAATGGAGTTGCGCGCACACATATTCTCACTTTCTGTTTCTCTGCAGAAAGAGGTCAGTGATATTGTGAGACAACACACATACACACCCATACCCACACACACAAAGAATCCTGGCATGCACTGTTTTTTTTGTTCCTGCTCCTGCCCCCTGCAGCATCCCCCACTCCCCGTTGGCAGCATCTCTACTTGCTGACATGCACTCCAAGCATGGTATCAACAGACCTAAAAAACACTTGTACACACACACACCACACCACACGCACGCACGCACACACAATCAAAAGTAGGAATCTCCAGAGAGCTCTTTATAGAACCAAACTATCTCTGCTCTGCGATGACCAGCTGAGGTTGCTGTGCTGCATAAAGAGTTTCAAGAAGGTAAAATAAAGCCTTGTTACTGGGAAATTTCTCCTTTTCTTTGTCTCAAAAGAAAAATAATGGCGATTTTCACATTAGATCAATAATCTCATTCTAGGAAAAGCTATCGTACTTTTTCTTCTTTGTAGGATATTCCAGCTAATATTTGGCCCGTTTTTATCAGTAACAAGGTGCAACGATGGTTTGAATAAAACCCCAGAAGAGGGCCATGTCTTTTCCCCCTATTTTTAAAAGGACGGGAATTCTTTTGAAAAAAATGTCTATTATTTTTCCTCCTAATTATTAATCTTGGAAGAAAGTATAAAATACTCATTCTTATTAAAACAATCTTAAAAAATGACTTTTTATTGCCTGTAATTAGATGAATTTGGGTAGGCGGCTGTAGCTCAGCTGTTGGATCGGTCATCTCCCAATCAGAAGATCAGTAGGTCGGCAGTTCGAGTCAAGCAGTATAGATGTCGTATAGATGTGTATTCTTAAATGAAAACATTTCTTACCCCACCAGCAGGTTTTTGGTGCCTAATTTCAAGACGGTTTGATTATAATTTTAGAATATTTGGGCTTCTTTGTGGCATGACCATTTTTGCAGTGCGTAGACCAGCCAACATGTCTCATGCAGGACCGGTGCTCATCTTGTTTCATCATATACTTTTATTCTGTATAATAATTTAACAGTGTTGTGCCGTGACCTAGAATTCAACTCTGTCCAGCCTCTTAAGTGGCTTTACTGACTTCATGCTTAGATGCGATGCACCATGTACACAAACACTCTGTGCTGCAATACAAGTACTCCCAACCTCTGCTGAGTGGATTGGTCTCAAGGAGCTGACCATGTCAAGACACTCTTGTGATGTGTTGTGCATTTCATCACATTCCTACGCAGTACTATCATGCCGGTGTAATACCCAAATAAATACACCGCCATTGATTCCAACTGGGGATTCTTCTTTAAATGATTTGACCCTGAGAAGCATGTTTATTCATTGCATGGACTCATATTCTTGTTGGCTCTCCTCTCATGCTTGACCTGTGCATCGCATCGGCATCGATGTCTTAAATATATAGAAATTCAGACACTCCCACAGACATATACATAAATTCTAACACACAGACGCAGACAGGAGGAGGTTAGCCGCCACACGGGCCAGCGACTCCAAGTTATACATGCCCAGTTTGCTGCTCAACCTTTTGCTGTGTGAGGAAGAGAGTGAAACTTAAGCATGAACCTTTAGCGGGTGGATTTTTTATATGTGCACATCCTGTGTTCAAAAAGGTTAATATACACTGTATATTTGATTCATAGGAGACTCGCTCCATTTAGTGGTTTGTTTATTCAAGTCTTCTTAGAGTAAAGAAAAGCATGTATATTCTTGGCATAAGTGGCCCCAGTGGGATATCAAGTAAATCCCCACACTGGCAGTGTTCATACTCTGTGTTAATGTGATGCAAGGTTTTCTCCTAGATGCATTTGACTGAAGCCCAAAGTGAAATATCCCCGTAGATATTCCCGATGTAGATGTACGCAGTGTGCGGAAATTGTGGAAACTTGCTTTGACAGTAGAATGTATAATCAGAGCTAGCATGACTAGTTTGAGTTCATGCCAATAATAGACTTATATATTGTTACAGTTTGGTCCTGAGCACCAGGACACAACCAAAGAACCGAGGTGATCACAGCTGATGATTATTGCGTGTCTGGGCTGGAGTATGTCTGCTTTTTGTTTTCGTATGTTTGGATAAACGTGTTCTGATATTTCAGTGTTTTCGCTTCACTTTTCTCATCTATTATGATTTCTAATGTCCACTCAGTCTGTCGGCCTCCACTGCTGGTTTCCTGCAGTGTGTGCAAAATCTGACTGTGCGATGAAAAGGTCATGTGGTCGTTACAGGTGGGAGTCTGTTTTCCTCTCCTCCTCTTCCAAATTTTTATCCCGGAGACATAAAACCGACGGGGGTTGGGGGCGGATCGTATCTCGCCCTATACAAGCTACATCAAACTTCACACACACACACCGATCTGCCTTAACATAAAACCCAAATTGCTTAAAATTATGTAGGTCCCTTTCTTGCTGCCATGTACCATGGGATCCGACACATTTACATCAGAACCAGCATTGAATTCTACAATAATTTGTGTTACTGCAGCTCTTCTGGGGGATCAGACAACATTGGCTTGCCTTCACTCCCCACGCACATCAGTGAGCCTTGAATTCCCATGACCCTGTCTCTGGTTCACTAGTAGTCGGTCCCTCCCTTGACCATTTTGGAACGAACCAACCTCTGCAGACCGGAACAACCAACAAACCCCGCAGTTCTGGAGATCCTCTGACCCAGGCGTCCAGCTATCACAGTTGGGCTCTCGACCAAGTCGTTCACATCTTTCCAGCACTTGCCCATTTTTAGGGGTTCCATCACATTATCTTTCAGGAAACTTTATTCATCTAAGTGTATACAAATAAAGAACATTCCAACATACTAACATTTACAACTAGAACTATGCTGTCATCCTCCTCAGCAATATTATATTTCCCCAAAAAGTCCCCAATCCCCTGTGTTGAATAAGAAACCCCCTGATTGAAATCCTCCCCTTGTGAGTAATATAGGAACTTTGAGAGTGAAATATAAAAGGTGGAGCTCCTTGAGTCGATTCATTTGTTCCAAATTTGGACTAAATAGGACCAACGGTTGGGAAATTAAGTTCCAAAAACTTTCAGAGATTTCCCCTAGTTTCAGAACGATACGACTGACCTTTCCCAAAATCAATCCAGTTCTTCCTCACACCAAGGTCTATGTACGTATACAATGTGAATATGATCCATAATATAGTTTTTGAGGTATCGCCTTAACACAATGACTGTGTAACGGGGAGGACGATTTGGTAATATCCCAGCCTTGTTGGGATATAAATAAAAGAGGAAAACAAAAAGGCAGTCCGGTAAAGGAGAACTTCATTTTGTTGTGATGTGTTTGAAGACATAGTGTTAAGTTTTTTTTATGCAGCGATTATTATCATTGTAAGGTGCCTTTACTTGCCACCAGTGCAGCCTTTTGGATCACCAGAGTAGAGGAGCAAACAAGATGTTTGCTTTATTACATGCAGTAGTGAAATACCTTTCCTCCGTGCCTTTGACTTCCAGATAACCTGAATAACGGAGAATCTTCACTGATGCTTGTCTTAATTTCCTCACATCAGTTTCTCTATCACCATCTCCCCTGCTCCACTCTCAATTTAAACACACCGAGCTGACCTCTCTGCTTCCTCATCATGCAGTGGCTCCACCCACACAATGAGTCAGCAGCCAATCCGCAACCAGATGGCCTCTCAACATCGCCATAACGACATGCAGGCAAGAGAGTTTAGTTGTGAGGGTGACCTTGTGTTTGATTGGCTAAGTGACCTTCCCATGGCAGCCGAACATGTTATTAAATCAGTGCAGTTATCTCCCAACCGGCTGCTCTCTCTGTTCCAAAACACAACTTACCTCAGTCTGTTTTAGGGAAAAAGGCACTCGGACTTGCATAAGGATTGATTCATTTCCTAGATACTGTTTAATCAACATGATTTTTGAAAGCCCATAATCTACTACTTAATGCTTTTAATTTTGCTATATTATTAGACATTAGTTTTTCAATTTATTCCCTCATTTAATTTTTTCATTTTCACTTTTTGAATGTTTCCTTCATACGAAAAACAAATCTAAGTGGACCAAAGACAATTGAATATGAAGTAGTGCTTAAATAGCAGCAAAAATTGGACCCACAAAGTCACAGCTTGTGTTTGGTTTGTCCGAATTATCACAAGGTCGCATCCGATAACGTATTTCTTCAGATTTTTTAATTACCCGATCTGCATAAGTAGCAATTCAAAAAACCCTCTGGTAGACGTCCATATAGAATGAGTGCACACGCGCACAGCCTTAAAAAACATTCTGTAAAATACCACACATTTAAGGTGTCAAGCTTCGTGGGATTATGTGTCATTTAAAGTCTGAAGTTGTGACTGTTGTTCTTGCATACCTGCAAAGGCAGCTCTGAACTTTGTTCCTGCTCCTCTTCAGCTGCATCTGCCTCCACTGGCCTATTTACACACCTGGCACAGAGAGACATACTAACATATGCACAAACACACAAATGTACATATTCTGACACACTATACCATCTATACACAACGCACGCTGACACACATGCAAGCTACACATTTACCACACAGCAGAAGAAAAAAAAACCCACCAGCGGTATAAAATGTTGCATCGCGCTGTCATGCCCGCACACACACCTGTTATACTTCTGCATGCAATGGCTTATCTCTTAAGTACACACAGACACACATTATACAAACACACTCTCCCTTGGTCACCTGCCGCACACTTTCATGTGCACTCATGCAGTCTGAGCAAACGCACACCAGATCAGTGAGTCTGCCGGCTCTGCCCCTTTTGTTTCTGTACGCTAGTGTTAGCAGACGACGAACATGTGTGACAAGCACTGACACATACACACACACACACACACACGCACACACACACGCACACACACACGCACAATGAAAAAACACACAAGCACTCGTCATTGTACTTACTGAGTACTTTTTAACATCTGTGCTTCTTGGACGGAACTTTTACTCACCTGAGGCTGGTAAAATGACACAGTGGGCTAATATATCCAGCAGCTCACCTGCCTGGTTCCGTTAGAGCACTTCGTTCTTTCAGGAGGCGATGACGGAAGTACCGAACTCCAGCTTCCTGTTGACTGCAGCTTAGAGATCATGGAAGATCAGATTAAGCAAAACCATTAACATCAAGCTTCCTGCGGAACCTGTGAAAAAGTCTGCATTTAATGATATATCAAATGCAGATATATATATATATATATATATATATATTAATCGGCAACAACAAAGCAGTGAATCATAAAGATAAAAAAGTAACTTTGAAGTACATCTAAAACATGCCCACACTCCTGCCTGCCTTTCAGGAAGATGCCACAATGCTGTTTTTTTTAATGTTTTTCCGTCCTTGTGTGAATTCAGCTGAAGGGCAGCATGTCGCACTCGCATTCATCAGCTGCTCTTTATTTATCCACGAGACAGATAGAAGAGAGGTGAGAGACTGACACGGCGAGGCAAGCTGGCTGCTATTTACCTAATCATCCAACGTCAGACCCTTGTGTGCTGTTACTGACTGCTAGCTGCAAGCCCACTATCCACAGGCTGATGTGCAGAATAATCCATAGCACAACAAAATATTAACAACAGGCCTGTGTAGGGCCGTTCTAGATTCTCTGGAGTGTTGGAATATTCACCCTTCGCACAAACACCCCCGCACAAACACAAAGATAGACCTTGTTTGCTCAGTTTCTCTAATTTCTAAGCACTATCCTGATCTGGAGTTACTTTGGTTAGCAGGACAGCCTTCCCCTTCCCCGGGTGGGTGTGTCATAACAGGTGACGGCACTAGGATTGTAATATAGCCACTATTTATCTGCAAACCTCACTTCCTGTCTGCGTCATTTATCCCATCGTTGCTTCCAATGTCCGGTCGTATGTCTGCGTCATTTTGCTATGTTCGATTGTCGGGTGTCTGAGTCGTCTGTTGTTGCACTGTTTGATGGTCTGCAGGAATCATCATTTCCTTCATCTATAAACTGTTTGTGGTTGAATGACAAAGTAATTGGAGTTTTAGGATTGAGCGGCAAGTCTGTCCATGAATCTATCCGAGCCACTTTTTCAACACTGGCTAAACAGTTTTGCAGCTCACGTTTATTATCACATTACAGTTTCTGCAGTCTTGCGGTCAGTTTCTCTAGATGGTGCTCTAAATTCAGACCTAACAAATCTAATCAGAGTTAAAAAATCTTCATCTTCATCAAAGCTGATGGGAAGCATGCCTCTCGCTATGGTCTTCGAAATTACAGCCACAGCGGGTCTAACATCAAACTTCATGTGATTGTTGAATTGTGGATAGCACACACACATTTAACTACTTATGTATTCAAATCCCCCAACACACCTGCAGAATTAAGATTTCATATGTGTTCATACTCGATGTCCTTCCAAACAGACTTGTGTATAGTCCAGGTTCATACAGTGAAGTTGCTTCAAGCGAGGCAGCCATACTTCTGATAAAACCAGAGGTAACAAAGGAAGGAAGTATAGGAATGGTTTCCATCCGTCTTTGTGTCAGTGAACCCCCCCAAGAGCCATACATGTACAAACTGTAAAACGTTCACAAGTTTTGAAATGGTGCTTTTTGCTATTTAACGATTTTTCGTCTTTCTTATTGTTTGCATTTGGTTTGTTTCCACGGTAATTAATTCAATTTCAGATTATTGTGCGAGAGGGATTTCTGGAGTAAAACTCAAGAACTGTTACAAATTTATCCTTACAAAATTTTATGCCGAAGTTTCCCGTATACAGTGAAATCTGCCTTTTGATATTTTTATCTCCAAAAAGTCTGGGACAATATCAAATCTTCCTTGCTGCAGATCCTACGTGTTAATGCAATAACTGAAAAATAATTTTTTGGATTGTTATTATCAGTTTTAACAAGCAAGTAGACTGTGTGAGGAAGAACTGGATAGATTTTGGTTCAAATCGGTTGTATATTTGTGACACTTGGAGCAGCTTCATCTCCTTGTTTTTCAGGCCATAAGGTCTCAACCGATTTAGTCGAAAGTGATTGCAAACAATCGACTCAACGAGATCTATCTCGTTTATACCTTACTCTCAGAGTTCATGTTTTACTCGTTAGGGAGGCTTTTTATTTATTAATTTATTTGAAGAAAAAAAAAATTTTAACTTCACATTTACTTTGAGGAGTTCAGCCAGAGGGATTGATTGTATAACCCATGGGATTGGGGCCATGGGATTGGGGCCATGCTGTTGGGAACGATAGCATACGCCTAGTTTCTAGTATTTATTTATCTACTTACTGACTGACTTAACTTTTTCTCAAATAGCAAGTGGCAGCTCCCAGCCTACTAAGAACTGTTTCTTGGAGGAAATGTGCTTCTTTACTCATACTCTACTCTGGAACAGTTTCTCAGAGCATCTTATGACGTCCACCTACTTCTAGCTTATTGTTACCAGATGATTTGCAATCTGTATCTCACCCTTTGCAATTGCACCTTCTGCTCTGCCATGTGTGCAGTGTCATTTTCCCCCCTGCCTCCTCCTTTTTATGTTTTTTCTGATATGCTCACCCCCGCCTGTTTTCCTTCAGGTAGCCGGGGCATAGTTTCCCTGTGAGACATTGAGAGAGAGAGACAGACAGTCCTGGATCACACCCCCACCTCCCCACCCAACCCTCCTCCTCCTCACAAGACATGCATAGCAAGAATCGTAAGTGTGAGATCCTCTACTCTGCTATCAACCCCAAACAGCCCCATTTATTCCCCTCTGTGTCTCATCATCCTGTCATTCATCACAATCAAAATGTATTTTTAAATTGTTGTTTTGTTTGAACTCGTAACGGATTAGTGGAGTTTATGACACAGGGATTCTTCAGATGGTGCCGGGCAAATTTCTAATAAGAGAAATGTACATTACTTTGTGAAGAGTTCATTCTTTGTGGTTCAGATACTGTGGCAATGTGACCATCTGGCACCTGTGTTTAAAAAAAGGTTGTGTAAATATCACACTGCCGCTCATCTCTGCTCAACTGAGGTGATAACAAGATGCAAAAAAATATGATCTAAAGATATTCTCATATCCAGAAAGCGCCCACTAATGCGACAGTGTGGGAGTGTTTCTTGATGTGAGGGTGTTTTCAGCATGTGATGCATCCGTATGACCTTTTATCTGAGATCTTTGTGCCTCTTTCTTGGCCTGTTTCAGAGAAGCGCCACATCTCCCCCCTCCCCTCCCGGATCCCCCTGGTCCCCACAAAGCCCAAAGCACCGTTGGTGGCGCCACCTGTTGCTCCCAGTCTTGGGGACATACAGGCCTTCAGGGTCCCTAAAGATTACCCTCAATCTCGCTTCAGCAAGGCGCCACTCGCTGTCTACCCGCCAAAAGGGTCCCGGAACAAGACATGGTATGCACTTTTTCCCCTTTAATGATAGCTTTCTTGCTCACAATGTTTTTAGGCACTGAGATTTATAGAATTCTCTGATTGTCGGTTCCAACAAATGAAGTTAAACAATGTTTTAAATATGTTTTCCCCCTCCAGTGTGTCCCTTCCAGTCGTGAGCCTGGAGAAGATGCCGTGCCTCAACCGAGCCGATTCAGCATCACACGTGCGCCTGTCTTCCTCATCGCCCTCCTCCTCTTTTTCCTCCTCCCTATCTCCATTTCCCCTCAAACCCTCGTCCCTCACTCCCCCAGCCTCCCAAAGGTCCAGTGAAAAGCTTGTAAACGGTCGCGGCACCAGTGGGCCGTCCACGGCGCGATCCGCAACATCTCCATCCTCTCTAGATGGGCGACCCAGTCCGGCGCGCTCTCCACTGGACAGACGGCCTTCATCCACACCTTCCCTGTCTCCACTGGACCGGAAACCCTCCGCATCACCTTCCCCGTCTCACAGATCGGGCGTCCTTCTGTCATCTTCGTCTTCACCTTTGAAGAAGAAGCAGCAAAATGGAACAAAGATTTCCTCCAGGTCGCAGAAGAGACTCTCAGGTTGGTTCAAAGGTGCTGCGTTGACGTGTAATCCTGTGCTTGCATGCTATTTTTCTCGTAAACTCATGTTTTACATTAAGACTTAATTTAATCTTCTGAGCTTCACGGAGCACACACAGCACTTCATTTCTGACTAATGTCTGGAAGCTGGAATTTAAAATGCTGCTGAAGTGGGGAAGAGCATCAATTAACTTCAGGAATTGCCTTTCCTGTGTTCTCATGGCTGGAATTTTTTTTTATCATGACTCATCAATCTGTAAGGTGGAGAACTGATTCTATAAACAAGAGCTGTACGAGTTAACATTTATGACTTCACTCCTTAAATCACTCTCTTAAGCTCTCTGCTGGAATCCCTCCATAAATATACATTATGTGATCCCTAGCATACTTAATATTTCTTATCTTCTTATCCCTTGGTGGGCGTCCAGACTGAATGTTTGGCTGCAGACGGGATAAGATTGTGTGTTTTGGAAAGACAGAAATGTCTGCCAATAGTTTTTTCTCTCATTATAACTTCCAAACTGCTTTATTTTGAATGATTGTAGAAGCTTTCTACAGCATGCATAGGAATAAAATAAAAAGATTTGTGGTAGATGCTTCAGGGTCTGGTTGTCAGCACCTCTCATTTCTCTGCCTTCCCTTCATTTGCGCCGTGCTTCAAACCTCTGAATTACCGCTTCTTTAACTCTTCAGCATCCGCTGCGAAAAGTGCTGCTCGTCTTCTTGAGACATTTCCCTTGACCCTCTGCTTGTCTGTACTGTATTTTTTTTTTTCCATCTTCTCGCTCTCCACATCCTCCCATGACCTCCTCGTTCTTCTCTCACACACTCCTGCCCTGGCCTCATTATTTTCTTTCACACACTCCTGTCTCTTCCCTTCTGTCAGCTTTTACTCGTCATCTTGTTCTTCTGCTCTGTTTGTTTCTTCTATATCTGCTTGTCGTCCTATACCCTCTCTTTCTCCTTAAACTTGCTTTTTACGTTTCTGTGAACACGTGAACTAGTACGTGTGTTTGTTCATGTCTAAGTTCATGTATCCACCGACGCTGTGTCATACTCCAAGCACAAAAAGATTACAGGGATTATATGACAGACCAGCACTAGATTACAGCCCTCTGACTGCAACTCCCTTTATGATGACCTGTTGACCACAAGCTGTTGCTGACTCGCTCGCTCGTGTGGGCCAACAAATGTCTCCCGAGTGTCTGAGCAGTGCTTAAGCTGCTGTTAACCGCACACACAGTCCAATCCAGTGACTTCATTTCAGCACCAAGCGTTGAGTTGTGAAACATGTGCAATTAATGGTAGCAAGTTGTTAATTTACTAGAGTTTAACACGAAAAGACAAGACTGAACATCATTTGCGAGGCTGAAGGATGAAAAGCAGCTTCCCATGTCATTATGGTTGGCATTAGTCATGAACCGTAAGTTTAAAATGAGGGTCTGGTTTAACCAAATTGCTTAAAGCACACCAATGAGAAGATGATGGTGAATGTTAAAAGTAATTACACTCTCAAACATCAGTTTGGCAGAATGACGTTGGAGAGTGGGGGAATTGCTTTCAGATGATGGGATCAAACTGTGGATTGTTGGGTGTTTGGGTCAGAATAGGAAATGATGAGAGGCAGGCTTTTCAAATAAAGTTGGCTTTTCATTCACTGATTGAATGTTTACTTGACCTGGCTTTAAATGAACAACAACAATAACACATATAAAATATATTTTGGCACACGAGGAGCTCTTCACAGCTCATTAAAGTGCTTCCCTCCCCAGCCTTCTCATTAAAGCGGGAGAGAGTTTCCCTGGTTGCCAGTCACAGTCGACTCTTGTCAGGCTGCCAGTACATACCGTCTGGAGTGATTTGTCACAGATTGCTGGATCTGCACAGTTTGTCTGTTTGAAACCGAAAACATTGCTCAAAATGTCACATTCAGTCATAGTGTGAGACCGCAGCACCATTAAACCATATCCGATTGATTGAGTGAACAAAGGAAATAAAGAAATGGAAAGAAAAAATTAAACGAGTCAGAAGAGGCACAATATTGTCGTGGTTCTGAATTCGGATCCAACTGGTGACCTGGGACTTTCTTTAGCTTTCGTGGCTTCCCTCTGGCTACTCCAGCATCCTCTCACATTCCAAAACCATGCATTGTAGTGGGAATGGTGTCTCTAAATTTCCCATAGGTACGGATTTGAAAGGGGATGGTTGCTTCCCAAATTGTCGACCCTGTGATGAACTATTAACTGTGCCAGGGTGTACCCCACCTCTCACCAATGTCTGCTGGGATAGCCCCCAGCTCCCTAACGAACCCTGCACTGGAGATGTTTACAGACGATGTAAAGCACTGGAAGACTCCCACATACAACAAATGTCATCAACAAATCAAAATGATGTGATATGTGATCAAGGGAGAATAACTAAATGGTGGCTTGTGCTCATTATTTTACAGGAAGAGTGTTTGATCCCAACAAGCACTGCGGAGTCCAGGACCCTGAGACCAAACGGCCCTGCACAAGGTCGCTCACTTGCAAGGTAATGCATATACAGAAACTGCAATGCAGACAGAAACTGTTTACAAACTCCACATATGGATGGAAAACAGGTGATTTGCTGTTGCGAGACCGAACGGGAGCAGCCGAAAGACGAAGAAGAAAATTATCAAAGATTTGGAATTTTGTGACCTCGTCAATGACTGGACCACAAATTTGTAACGCCAAAAAGGAAGAAGTTCTCTGAAGTAACTAGGCTGCTGTCATCCTCAATATAACCCTGATAAACCCTCCAATCCCCCTGATACAACTCCTCAAATTGAATGTGAACTTTTGTCTGTCTCATGCTGTCATATAAGTGTTCATCATAATGAGCAATAGAAATAAAAGACATGGTAAATACATGATGCGTTTCTTACATCTTCTGTGTATGTGATGCTGCAAAATACCACAATATACTTCAATATGAAAATTCCTTGCAGTACCTAACCCTTGGCGGTCAGCAGCTAAACACATGCAAGGAAATAATTAACTATAAATGTTTTGAACCAGAACAACTGTCTGGTAGCATCTCAGATCAGCCATTTCGTAACAGTGAAGGAAAATTATTGTTTCATCGATTGTTCCATATTTTTAG
The DNA here is from genome assembly GCA_009660295.1 of Lophius piscatorius. NCBI lineage: Eukaryota > Metazoa > Chordata > Actinopteri > Lophiiformes > Lophiidae > Lophius > Lophius piscatorius. The sequence goes on from VRLP01000222.1 coordinate 255,832, forward strand.
AAAGCTAAAAGCTGCTTGATGCATATCTAAGATGTCACACTTGATTTTAATGCAACAGCAGCACGGTGCCGTTCCGCTGCTCGCTACTGTTTCAGTTCCATGTAAACACAGAAGACATATCAGGGAAAGGCCTTCATTGTGGCGCTTTTGCATAATATGTGTAAAACGGTCTCCTCGCCCACTCAGATGACCACTGCTGACCTTCCTGCTTTTTGTCCGATGCCATTTGACCAGGAATGCAGCTTTGTTTTGTTTCTGAGAGAAATAAATTGAAGGGTGAGCAAGTATCACTACTGTAGCACTTAATCTGCAGCGGTGACCCTGTGTGCTGCCCCGCCCGTCTCTGCGACAGGACTGCCCCTCCAATTGGTCAGTTCATGCGCCGGGGCAGTGCTAAAGCTTCGTAGTAGCTACACTTCTCCTGATGTAGTAATTATAGATGCTGGATGAGGCTACAACATCTTTTTAGCAGTCAACAGTAGTATTTTGGGCCGTTTGATTACTTCTAGAGAGCCTTAATAATCATTTCAACTGGTTATAGAGTAATTTAAGCCTATAACAGCCTAATGCCTTTTTGAGTAGATGTGGACCGTGAACATGCCAAATATTTATACTGGTCCGAATCACTATTTTTAAGGGTAAAAAATCCACGTGTATATATAATAAAATTAAGATAAATCTAAACAATTATTCAACATTTTTTCCACCTCTTTCTGAGTTTACGGAATCATCACTGCTGCCGCGTCTAAATCTCAAAAACGGTTTCATGGATCATTTCGAAATATTAGGACCTCTTTTGTGTATTTTTACGACACTAGGTGGAGCCTTATCGCCAAAGGTTTTCGGACCCACATTTCTCAACATAATTTCTAACTTGAACCTGCAGTCCGACTGCCCCAAATTTGGGGCATATGTATCAACCGGAGGAGATCCATCTGACAAGTCCTTCAAATTTTGCATAGCAGAGCCTGAGATATGTTTTTTTCTAGTAAGGATCATATCTGGATAACTATGGATTCTTACATTTCCTGTCAATCAACTAGATTGTGTCCATGGCGATGCACCGTTTGTTTGGTCCAATTTTGCATGCGTGGCTCCATCCTGCTCGCTTCATCAAAATAATAACTGTCATTCCATTTATTATACAACTACAACTAAAGTTTATCCCAAAAACATTCATGTTGTACTCAAACATAACAAAATGCCATTCGTAGGTCTCACGCAACGTTTGGTAGCAGTCAAAAAGCGGTAGACCTCATTAGTGCGACACAGCTGTCTCAATCAGTCTTTCAATAATTCCTCCTTGCTATTATCTCATAGTAAACTTGTCATTGTGGCTTTGTTTTTTGTCTCCTTTTGTTTTTTTCAACTGGCCTTACTTTTTGACACTTTGGCACATTTTTGTTGTTAAGCAGTCAGGATATTTGAGAGGCTTCCAGTGAAGACAGTTGACTTATTAGGGGAACATTTTTTCTTCTATTTGGACTGTTTGAAATCCAAAACGTTTGATGGATGTTTACCTCCCAGAGTTGGACGAATAGACAAAGTCACCCTGCAGTGAAAATAGAAACCCTCGTGAGTCTTGCGTGACGTTGTGATGCTGTGATTATTAAGCCCTGGTTCAAGCCCTCGTGAGAACAACCGTCAGTCCTGTTGAAGTGTGTCTGAGCTCTACTCTGGATTTGTCACAGATCAATGCTCTCATTAACAAAGAGTTTCTGAAAATAACCCAGTATCTCTGGAGTGTAACGCGGCTATTAACCTTTTTCTCTGTGTTCTTTGGCTGCTGCAGACTCACTCATTAACCTACCGCCGGGCCGTCCCTGGCCGAAGGAAACATTTTGACGTCCTCCTGGCCGAGCATAAGGGGCGGCCGAAGGAGGGAGCAAAGGAGAAAGACAAGGACGGATGGCATGCGGGCAATGAATGCAGCGTCCAGAGTGTCGCTTCGACTCCCAGCAAGCCTCAACGCCCCAATGGACGGCCTCTGTCCACGCCGAAGCTCCGTCTGGCTAACGCACACATACCCAGGTAGGAGAGAAGTTTCTATATTTTTGTATACCTGAAATGTCAGGGATATCATGGAATCATCATCGGCACCGCTGCATCCCCAAATCCTCCAGGATCAGGCCTGTCGCGATATACCGGTTTTGGGATAATCGTGGCCATTTAAGATAAAAATATGAATATCTTGTAAAAATCCATACACGATATTATCGTATTTAACAACAGCAGAATTCTTAAATAAACGGGCTTTTCAGCACTCGTTTCTCAGTCATGTTTTCTCTGTGTTTGCCTCGCTCCCCACCACGTCACAAGTGAAAGCAAATGCAGCGGGTGAAATACTTTAACCCCAGCTAAAAAAAGTTAGCTCTCCAGTGTTGGAATCCTCTAGACTGCGAAAGAAAGAAGGAGTCCTTGTTGAGGGTGCTCCTGTGTTAAGGGAATGGGGCTACAGTTGTTGCAAAAGTTATACTTCCAATCTTACTACTCACCTTCGCATTCACCATCCCAATAATATTGCTATCGTAAAGAGAGTGAGTTGTAACGGTAGAAATAAGCATGTTGAGTTATGAGAAGGCCTACAACATTGGCGTAGCCCTTTAGTGAATGACGAGCTGTTAGCTAACTAGCTAATGTGTGTGCTAATGTTAAGGGTCAAACTTTAAAACTCGTATGTCAAACAAAAGGGCCACATCCGGCCCGCGAGACGACATCTAATTTCATTAATAACTGGATGGCTGATGAAAAGCGCAAACTCCACATGTTCTACAAGTCCCAAAATGCACTGCTATAGCCGGCGCATCAACCAAGAGCGGCAGTGCGAGCAAGCTCCCTACTCTTGATTGATTTTAGATGTAACTTGTTGATGACTGTGAATAAAAACTTTTCTTTGGAAATAACTCTGCGAAACATTGCTGAAAGAGAGGGACACACAGAAATCATGCTGATCTATCTTAAATTTTAACTGTAATTTGACTCTTTTTTAAAAAAATGTTCTCATTCCTTTGGTTTGTTCAGAATTCTATCCCTGCAAATGTCCCTGTGTCTAAAGATTTAAAGTTTTCTGATGAATGTTATTTCATGACAGATGCTCAGAAAAATGATTTGTTATGCATTTTAAGTGACCGCATTTTTTTTAAATGGTGGCTGGATACCCTGATAATAGCGTTATCGTAATATATTTTGCCACGATAATAGTATTGTGAACATTTGATATTGTTACAGCCCTGAACACCATAACCCCAAAACCATTTCTGTTCCATCCTATTATCACTTACTCCATTTTTTGCAAAGGAACAACCATCTTCTATCTTATATCAATGTAAATAATTATTTACTAATTAAAATAAATTACCATTTGCGAACAAATTATCACTCTGAATATATCATTTCAACATATATAAATAAATAAAAATAAATCTGTATTTACATATCAAAATCCATTTCCATTTCTGGCTACCAATAAAAAAAAATAAAAAAACTATTTTAGAAAAAAGACAATACCGTAAGTTGCGAGATCGGACATGCCTGGATCGTACTTGCTTGTCCAGCACAACCCAAAGATATTCAATGGGATGATGTTATGTTGAATTTCGAGGCCCAGTCAAAACATTGACCTTGTGTTCCTCAGACCATTGCTGAAACTTTTTTTGCAGTGTGGCAGGGAGCATTACTCTACTGAAGAAGACAACTGTCGTTAGGGAATACAGCTTCCATGAACGGGAGCAACGAGGCTTAAATAGGTGGTCCATGTCAAAGTAACATATCTTTTTACAAACCCGTTTCTAAACATTCGGTGGATTCATTCCAACTGCTTTTCTGGACCTATTTCTTGCAATCATTTTGTGCAATCATTTTATATGTCATTTTTCATAAGTTAAGTTTTACTTTTATCTTGTAGAACTGTAAATTATTTTTTCACATCAGTGGGCCCAAACAAACCCACAGGAAATCCTTGTAGGTTCATGTTCTCCACCAGGCGGTGCTGTAGACAGTAGTGCAGGAGAGGACAGGGGAGAATATGGCCAAAGAAGCACAGGTCTCCTGTGCAAGTCTAAATAGAAGGTACTCATCTCCACTGACTACTCAGAAGATGATCCTTTATGGAGCAAACATGTTTTCAAAAAAGCTTTTGTGTGTTTTTTTCCCTCAGATTATTTAGAAACTTGATTTCTCCCTTCCCCTTCAAATACTTATCATATTTCAATGTTTTTTGGGGGGGTTTTCCCCACCGTTGTTCTTCTATCAACTCTTTTTAGTCTTTTATTCACCCCACTCTATGTCTTAAATGTCATTTCCAGAGCCCCAGGTTCAACCACAACCACATCCAGTCCTTTGCCCCCAGCGCCGGCCTTCAACCCGGAGCCAAGCCCGCACAGTTTGGTGACATCAGCGGGAGACAGCAGCCGACTTTCCAGCGACGAGGGAGATGCGGAAACTCCGGAGGACGCCAACAGAGCTGCCGTTCACTGCTCCGGTCACCATCCTCAGCCTTCAGGGGTAAAGGACATTTTGTAGTCTTTAACCTTGAGGCATTATTCACCATTGTCACTGCGCAGTATCTCGTTTTTCATCCACAGAGAAGAAACCTTCTGTGTTCGAGACTCAAGTATTGCTCTTATCAGCAGAGAAGAAATGTACAATTTTTCTGCTGAGCTGTTAAAATAATCTCAATGTTGTAGTACATACGATTTACCACCTCAGTTGTAATGTAATAATCCTCCGAACATATGGGATTAATAAAGACAATGTGCTGAATCTGGGTCAGGACCAACAAGGTGATCACAGGAAGGATATGTGACTCATTTCCTGTCTTTTTGGGGTTTTTTTTGGTTTATTTGGCAGGGACGTTGTACATTAATAAACATTTCTGTAAATGTACCAGAGTTAGCCAAAAGGCTATTTTTCATCCACAGTCCCTGGACTTAATAAGACTACACTTTATTGTCTGCATTGTCCATAAACTAGCGACATTAAGAGTTTAAAGCGGCTCTCATGAGGTGGATAGTGAAGTTTTCTGTTTGAAATTAAAAAGAGATATTGATTGCACTATATTCTCCTCGTTTATGACATTCTTTTTAGTCCATCTGAAATCGTTAGGCTCCGGACTAGATCTTTGTTTTGGCTTTTGTCTGATCGTCTTTCATATCAGTCAGCGTTTATTTGGTATCAAGTCGATCTTCTGTGCTCTCTCTTCTGTTCCTTTCAATCCGTATCATCTACCATTTAATGCCTCTCCCTGTCTACTTACTTCTGGGTACTTTTCTCTTTCTCGCTCACATTCTGTACATTTATTTCCCCCACCTCTTCATTCTCTTCTACCCCTCTTTCCGTTTCTGTCTCATGCTCTCTCTCTTCTCGTTTGCCCCCTCGCCAACGTCTCCCTCCCGTGCTTCATCTTATTTCCTCCTCTGTCTCCCCCCAGTGTTGCGTATTCAGCAGCAGACTCATGGGACGCGGTTACTACGTGTTCGACAGGCGATGGGACAGAATGAGGCTGGCGCTCCAGAACATGGTGGAGAAACATCTGAATGCACAGATGTGGAGGTGAGAGTGCATCAACACGTACTGCGGTTTTGACCTTGATCAAATCGCTTTTCACAAATTAGTCGGAGTGCTAGAGCCATTAATATGTACACTGATCGGCCATAACAACAAAACCACCGGCCCAATCTTGTTTAGGTACCCCTGTTGCCATCAAAACTGCTCTGACACCTTTCTATCAGAGCTTGCCTTTTCTTTTTAGGAATTAGAGGCAACAACACAGACTAGCCGTCACTCCTACGAACATCAGGGAGCCCTGGGCGCCCATGAACCCCTCGTCTTTTCACCGGTTCTCCCTCCTTTTTTTTTTTCTGTCTGCACGTACATTTATAGTATGCCACAACATTAAAAGCATAAAAAACATTTCCTAAGAAATAGATACAGTTTGATCTTGCGGCAGATTTCAATTTTTTTTATTTCTGTGCGTCTGACTGTCATGGTGACCTCCACCAGCCTTCTTTTAGAAACGAGCACAAAACGTTTTATTTTCAATAAATACCTTTTCTTTTTCTTTTCTTTTTTTCGATCGGACTTCTTTTTAAAGTCCAATCAAATCCACCTTGTGTGAAACACAAAGACAGAACAAAACAAGACAAAAAAGGAGTTGTACTTTCAGTACTAACCACTGCAGAATGAGAATCCAACAAGACCTGCAGTCTGAGAGATGCTCTGAACCATTCTTATAGCCATCACAATTTGGCCCTTGTCAGTGTTGTTTCTCAAATCCTTATGCTTGCCCATTTTTCTAGAGTTCAACACATGAACTTTGAGGAACTATTTAAATTTGCTGCCTGATATCTCCCACCCACTGAATGGAACCATTTTAGCAAGATAATGAGTGTTAGAAATTTCGCCTGTCATGGTTATAATGTTATGGCAGATCAATGTATGGCCTTCTATGGATCAAAAAAATGTTCACTCAATGTCTAATATTTTTAATGAATATTAATATATTTGCTTGATCCCCAGTTTCCCTTCCTTTTGCTCTGATGAAGGCGACACAGTTGTAACGTTAGCAGGGGTTGAAAATAAGGCTGCAACTAACGACTACTTTGATTGTCGATTAATCGTTTCAATAATGAACCGATTAATTGATTAATCGGATAATATTTTTCCCCTGGTTAAATAAAGGTTAAGTAAAAATAAATACACAATGTCTTTTAATAAACTTCATAACAGACAGTTTAACCAAAAGGTTGCTATAACAACAGTGTAAGTGTAATTTAGTCATTTCATGTTGCATCACGTCACTGCTGATACAAAAGGTAAATAAAATGTATAAATAAATAACATAAGAAAAATATATAAAAAATAAAGCAGTTTCTCTGGAATCAAATCAAACATCCATGTACATTTAGGAAAATAAAGAAGGGGTAGAAACGAAAACACTCAGTGCTTTGTGCATTCTGTAGTCGTTGGATGCAGCCCACATTGGACAAGCACACACGCAGAGGTGTGCACTCGGCAGGCCGCAACACATTTTCAGCAATAATGTGAAACTTTTCCATGAACAAAGTAATGTGTATGATTTTGACCTAGGGGTACATTTGTAATGTGAAGAGTATCATCGTGATTTAATAATAGTTATTTGGTACTCTCGACATCATTATCAATTCATTACATTTCAAAAAATTCACGTTAAACCCAACAGAAGCGTTTGGTACATGCCCTTTAACATTGAGATAACTAGCTTACAGAGACGAGCCTTCATCGTCTAGAGAGCCATCGTTCCTCCGCTTCAAATGCTCCAACGTACTGACGTGCTCTACGCCAGGACAGGTCAGCTTTGCAAATCTTGCAGCTTACAACATTTTTTGGCTGTGTTGAGGGAGAAATGCTACCAAGCCTTGGATGTTTTCTAATGTTACCTAGTGTTTACTTTGTTATTACGCGGTGTAGGAGGCAGTGTCCGACAACGTCATCGACTAATCGACTATAAAGTTCGGCGATAACTAATTTCTTAATTGATTATTGTCGATTATTCACTGCAGCCCTAGTTGGAAATTAAGACCAAACAAATTGGTGAAACTGTGATCAGTCCACGTGCACGGGTTGTTTAATGTAAGTGCCACAATTTTTCCTTCTTTTTCTGACAGTTGGAATAACCTTATTCCTTCCAGTGGTTATTATGTTATGGCTGATTGGTGTATATCAAAGCAACTGTGAGAGTGAATACACTAAACAAACATCTTGTGTAAGATTCACTGTACATGAGACAACGTAAACATGAGAAAGTGTTTAATGAAATGAGAGGTCGAAATCTTATTCTTTCCAGTGGTTATTATGTTATGGCTGATTGGTGTATATCCAAAAGAGGAGCTACGTTTTAATTTCACCAGAAAAAACGCACTTAAAAAAATAAGATTCACGGTCACAAATGTAAACATGAGTATGTTGAATGAAAGGAGAGGTTGGATGTGTAAAAGTGACCAAACATGCCGGTTAATTAAAGGTCATCAGAGACAACAACAGAAGTACAAGATGAACAAAGATGGTTTATCTACGTAGACGTGTTAAAGAATGATTAGAAAAAGACATTTGAAGAAGAATGTTGTTGATGAAATCACGGTAAGAGCAGCTAAGAAAACAATTGTTCGGTATAATAACACAACGCATTTATTAGCACATAGGTTTTGCTGCTCTGACCCTGTAGTGAAACTCCTCAATGATGTTCAGTTTCTGTTGCTGCTTTCCTCATTTCAGGAAAGTGCCTCTGGTATCTGAAGGCACCCTCTCCTCCTATGGCGCCTCCCCCGTCACTTCACAACAAACTCCCTCCTCATCATTGGTCTCTCCTTCTGTCCACTCCTCCCCTTCCAACTCCCTTATCAACCACACCGCTGCTTTTCCTCAGTCCACATCCCTGGCTGGGGTGTTCAGCATTCGAGATGTCACACAAGCCGTCACGCCATCCTCCACGCTGAGCAAGGCCCGAAACGGTGCGCATAAAGCCAGCCGTTCATCCAAAGACACGGAGGACTCATTGGTGGGATCTAAGAAGAGAAGGATCTCTTCCTACTCCACGATCTACTCCTCCTCTCCTGTGGTTCCGACCGTGGATGATCAGAAGAGGAACGGCGGCAGCTATAATGTAACGTTACAGGGCTCAGGGGCAGCGGCAGCAAGCCTAGCCAGGAGAAAGGGACTGGGGAGCGGGGGAAGTGGGCTCTGGAGTGGCGGAGAGGACTGGCTTTCCAAAGCTGACGGGTTGCAGAGTCACAACTCGCAGAACAGGTGGGTCCTCCTCAAAGTTCAGGTAGTAACAGAAACTCATTTGATCTTAAGATCCTGCAATTAATTCCTCAAAGTCTGGGATATTAAGGAATCGTCATCACCGCCGCAGATCCTTCGTGTTAACGCGATAACTCAAACCCTATCTCATGGATCATTTTCAAATTTATACCTTTGTAGACCTTAGCGCAAAGTAGAACTGTACTGGTTTGGGGAAAGGTCAGTTGTATGACTACACAACATGGGGAGCTTTATCTCCAGAATTGTCAGGCCCATAATTTCTCTATTGTTTGTCCGATTTAGTCCAAAGTTGGTGCACATGAATTGACCCGAGAAGGTCTATCATCATATTTTACTCCAACAGTTAATGTTTTACTCACTGGGGATGAGTCAGTAAAGTAAGTGAGATGATTTTTTGAAAAACACTTTTTCCGACAGACATTTTTTTTTTTTTTTCAGACAGTACGTCATTTTTAATTTGCGGAGGTCATTCAGGAGAATGCCTGTACAACGCAGGTTTCAGGAATATTCTACGCTGACCTAGTGTTGATCTTTGTGTCCAGATTTGACCGTTTCTCAAAAGGTGATACTCTTACATTTGCAATTAAACCATATTGGACAAGATCTACTCATTCATATCTGGACCCTTTACGCGACAGAACCAGCCTAATGTTTCCAACATATTGCCCTCAGTTAAAACAGGCATGGTTTTTAATGGTCTTACAAAGGGAATGATGAACGGACCCCAGGGCTTCAGCGTGTAGAGCATATATGTCAAGCTCAAAGCCCGCGGGCCACATCCGGCCCGGCGTGCAATTATATCCGGCCCGCGAGATAATTTTATATAGATCTATTATTATGGCCCGGCGATATGAAGCGCTGATAATACACAAACTACAGATCCCATAATGCAGTGCTTCAGTAACTGAACGAAGCACTGCATTATCATGCAGGGTATCCGACTGTCCGTAAAAGGCAACTGCCTTTACGGACGCTCGGATACCCGGGAACTTTCCCACGTCAATCAAGTCAGCTTCTGTTGCGCTACAACCGGCTACAACCCTGTTGAAAAGTTATTGCAAAGCTAGCCCCTCACAATGGCGAAGAGAAAAGTTGATTCTGAAAACAGAGCATTTCAAAACCGATGGGAGGCTGAGTACATGTTTACTGACATTGCCGGTAAACCCGTGTGTCTCATTTGTGGAGCTAATGTGGCTGTAATTAAGGAATTTAATCTACGACGGCACTACAAGACAAAACATCAGGAGCTGCAAAACCTGAATGCAGAGGAGAAGATACAGAGAGTAGAAGAGTTAAAGAAGACTCTGAGACTTTCAGCAGACGTTTTTCACCAGAGCAAAATTCCAAAGTGAAGCTGCTGTGAAAGCAAGTTTTATTGTGGCAGAGGACATAGCCAAATCAGCCCGTCCATTTACCGAGGGAGAGTCTCTGAAGAGCTGATGATGAAGGTGTGCAATGTCTTGTGTCCAGAAAAAAAGCAGGTGTTTGCAAATGTAAGCCTGAGTAGAAATACTTTATTTTATTTAAAGTTTAGGTTTATTTATTCTGAAATAATATTCCTGTCTGTTTTATTCATATCTATGTTCAAACCTGTAGTTTCACTATGTTCAATAAATGTTTATCCTGTTCGGCCCGCGACCTGAAGTGTGCTTTGAGTTTTGGCCCCCTGTGCAATTGAGTTTGACACCCCTGGTGTAGAGGAATAAATGACAGGGTGATTACTAAAAGCAGAGTGTAAACAGAGATGACAATGTTGAGGATGTGATGGCAGGTTATTGCATTTACTCTTACACACGCTGCACTGTGAAATATGTCGTATTTTATACGATTCCAAATAGATGCACTTTTCAGTGAAAACCCAACTTACTGTTTCATTAATAGCAAATCTTCTTCCTTCTCTTCTGCTCTTCTTCAGTCGGGAACCAAGCACGACCAGTATACCCTGCTCACCCAATAAAGAGCCTTCACTCGGCCCCCATCAGCCCCTGGCTCCCCGCTGTGGACCCTTGGTTTATGGGGGAGGAGCAGAGGGGAGGAAGAGGAGGAGTCCGAGCTCCTATAGAGGAAAGGCCAGCAAGCCTAGCCGGCCGGAAGGTTTAGGAAGCCTTTTCGGGAATAGGAGCAGCCGCGGGGGAATCCTGGCCTCAGGGCCCGAGTCCCCAAAACAGGTAGGTATTACATCCTGTGTCTCCCAACCAAGGAATATACACCGATCTGCCATAAAATTATAACCACCGACGGGTGAACTCACCGTCTTGTGAGGTCCATGCCTCGACGGATCAGAAGTGTTCTGACTGGGACCTACACATGATTCGACAGGTGGTTACAATATTATGGCTGATTGTCTACGTGGGTACAGTAGCCCGCTAGTGTGTATGACTGAAGCATCTCCAAAACTTTTACACGAACGTGTTAAAATTGGATTCATTCTACTGACGTCTCCTCTAGCGCCACCATCAACGTGTCCAAAACTCTGATTTAAGACCAATTAGTGACAAAACTAATGAGGCTCTCATCAGCCACATTATTTGCTTCAGTAAAAGTAGAAATACTCTTAAAGTCATGACCTCAAAGTCCTATCTAAGTCAGTAAAAGTTTTAAAAAGAGACATCGGCATCATAACGTACATAAAATTCCACGATTAAAATTAAAGATGCAGAATAGTGTCCTTCAACAATAATGCATTTTACAATGTTTACTTAAATTCCTCTGTATTAATTCGAAACCTGGTTAAATAATCAAGCTAAAACCCATAACTTTCACTTTGTCCGCGAACACAGTTGCCTTTCCATTTTTTTGTGTCACCTTTATCATCGCAAATGCACATGAAAGAGGAATGTTGTTCCGGTTATGGCCTTAAAAGTGTTCTATTAATTAGATTTTTACAACACTGATACTAGCAGGAGGAAATTCGGGATCCAACCTGTTTCTTTCTTTGTTCTGTTACTTTAGTGTGTCTAACTTTAGTATCTCAGCGATGTCTGAACTCTGTTTGAAAAGAGCCAGATGGAAAAGTATTTTACCGGCTGACATCCTTTCCACCTCGATGCCCACCATGTTTCTGGTTCTGGAGCCAAATCAATGTGTCCACTTGGGTGTTAAATGTATGAATCACATCTGTTTAGATCCACAGGCAATGAATGTGTGAGTGTGAAGCAGAATGGTTCGACGTGAGACTGATTGATCCCTCTCCCACTAACATGTGAAGCCAGATGTGAGCGTGTTGTAGTGGGTTTTTGTCCGGAGTGTGCCGAACAGAACATTACTGGTGCTGTAGCTGGAGAAGGCTGGGCTACTCTCACCCCCGGGATCAATAAAAACTGTGATCATACTCGTGATTTATTTGCTTTTTAAATTCAGTATTATTATTCCCCGTTCGCAAAGTCCCGTAGTGGCGTCATCCGACTCGTGGTATTAATTCTGCAATAAGGTACACATCAGTTGTACTTGTTTACACTGCGTGAGCATGTTAGCACGCTGATATTTGATTATCAGACTCTCAGCCTGTGTCAACAGGCTCACTTATGACTAATAAAAATGCCAAAGTGCTGAACTACTAAAATAAATCTAAAACTGGCATTCTTTAGTTCAGTTCTAATGGGTAAAAAAAAAAAGCCTTATAAAGAAACATTTTATTGTATCTTTCAGAAGTGGTTCATTCATTGCTCCAGATTCTTAATCCTTTTTTTCAGGTTTGGTTCATTTTCAGGTTACACGTTAGACTTGTCTAAACTTGAACCTAAATGACCTTCCAGTCTCTGCAGAACGCCAGGCGTTAACTTATTTAGGTGTTCAATCAGAACGGAAATTCCTCACCCAGTTACAAAATAATTTTTATGAAAATTGAGAGAGATCTTAATAGATGTTCTTCTTTACATGTTGGACGTCGTGGCAGAGTTTCAATAATTAAATGAATATACTTGCACGAATCAATTTCCTATTTTAAATGCTCCCTCATGCTCCACCAACTGATTTTTTTAAGGGTGTTGAAGCTATCTATGTGCACAATTATTTATGTAGTGGTAAATGCTCCAGAATCAGTCTTTCTAATTTGTCTCGCCCCAAAACCTCTTTCCCTCATTTTAAATACTACTATTGGTCGTATCAGTTAAAAGCAATGAAAACATGGTTGGACCCTTTTTCAGTTGCATCATGGCGCTCCTTAGAAAAATTGTCTATCCTTTCCAGCTAGAATTCAGGATCTGCCCTTCTCTAGCGTTAAAACATCAAACAGTGAAAGAACGAATGGCCTCTTTAAACTTTAATTTCCAATACATTGTCAGGTTTGGCAATCTGTAGTAAGACATTTATCTGTTGAGGGCAATATGATATGATATTCTTAATGATCCAGGGCTTTGTTCATTTCAGGATCTGAAGGAGTGCTATTCTCTTCCAGGTCCTCGTTGTTTTTTCTATCTCATGCTTTGCACAGCTCTAAAAACACACGGATCACCTCAGGGTGCCTTTTTACCCCAGCTTCCATTGATACCTCTGATCACAACAAAGAGCAAACTGGTGTCTTTGGTCTACAGCAATAAAATTTTATTCATGGTTTCTACTGATGCTAAAAAGACTATTATTAAGAACTGGTTTGAACGCATTATTGATATGAAGAAGAGATGGTTACATTTTTTCACAGACATCTGTATTCTGAAAAAAGATCCACTTCCATATTTAATAGGGCAAAAGCCAACAATGTGGCCAACTGTACTAAAACCATCGAGCTCCTAGAGAATTTTAAACAAAACTAGTACTCTGGGTCATCTCGTGTATATGTGGGTACATTATAATTATTTAATAGAAACGTCTGATTAATTTGACCAGCTGCTGTTGTTGCAGCAGCTCTATATCTGTACTCATGACCTCTGAATTTTATATTCCCCTATTTTTTTCTATTTGGTTTTTTCCTCTTAATTTATTTTTGTTCTGTACGCTCTACTCGATTCAAGTCCCATTTGTTTTCATAATAATGTTACCGTTGAGTTTTGCAAAGTTATCAACACCCTTATTATATCAGGGCTCCAGATGGCGACTCTCTTTTTTTCAGCCGGTCACCAGTGACACGTCCAGACTATGGTCGTCATCCGACAATCTAGTTTTGACCCGTGTCTGTCCACCAGCGCAGCCATGGGTCCAACGCTCCTTTGTCGTCTTTTTGTGATAATTTCAATGCTGCCTCACTGCAAGGAAGTACTGGGTTCAAATCCACCTCTGTGGGCCTTTTTGTGTTGAGTTCTCCACATTGATCCATTATGGCGAATAAGGAGGAGAGATTTACTGTTGCCATCGCCGCTGTAGCTGTCAGCAGCACACTAGACTAAGATGCACTGCATGATGCATTCAATGTCTATTCAGTAAGAAACCGTTTCGGGAGAAACAGAATTGTAACTTCTTCATCAAGCTCATTATCCTTCTTGGTGTCTTGTCTTGGTTTCATTTGGCTCCTAGATATTTTGTCTGTATTCCTGTATATATTAATGTGATTTTTGAGATGAACCTTAAGAACTGATTTAATAAGTTTATTTGGTTTGGTTTCCATGGCAACACGCTGTTTTTGGTGACTGAATGGAGGTCATCTCATAACTATACATTTTAGCATCAACACACTTGGCCTATGAACTTTTATTTTAATTGTGATACGTAGTTCTGTCTCTCACTGTTTATTTTTATTCTACAAGTCTTTTTTTTGTCTTCTTCCATGAAAGAATTATTCTAAAGTTGATTCTGAAAGTCATTTATCCATTCATTTAAAAACAGTCTACCTGCTCTAGGCCGACCAAAGGAATTTCTGAAAGACTTGCCACTTCTCTGTGACTTTTTTGAAGGGCAGGGTAGATTTGTCATCAGTTTCAGGAAATGTTTTATATTTGTTGCTCACAGACGATTTTTTATCTGACTTTTCAAACAGTGACAGATGAAAGTTAATGAACTTCTCTGTTCGTCTCCCTGCAGGCAAAGATGCCTCACTAACAGGAACCGGACTTGGACTGAATATTCGGCAGCTGCGCAGGCCACCAATGTCTGCGACCTTTGACCTCACCGCTCCTCCACTGACTGCACCAATCAGACGACGTCACACTGAGATCATACGGCTGGCAGTCACTGCTCGCCGCCTGGCGATGGAGCGTTTTGATGACGAGCCGCCGTGCATCGCTGTTGTCGCCATATTTTCAGAACAACACAGTGGAATTCAGAAACTCGTCCTCTGAAAAGGGAATTTGACTTCAAGACGTTACGACTGATGCCGCCCTCGTACAATTACAGGCAGACGATGTTCTGTAGTCGTTGTGACCGTACGGTCAGGAGGCCAGGAACGAGGAGTCGGATGACTGAAGGATCTACTGACACGACTACTGCAGGAGTCACTCTTCAGCTATCTCCCCATCCCTCCTCTTCCTCAGCGATAGAAGAAAGCAGCAGCAGCTATAGTAGCTGGGTTTTATCCAGCTTTTCTGTATTCCTCTCTACCTTTCTTTACATCGATCAAGTTTGTCAACATCTCTGCTATTCTCTTTACTCCTTTCTCCTCCCCATCCCAGCATGCCTGTGTTCAAAGTGCACTTACTGCCCTTGCTTCCTCCAGCTTCCCGCCTCACTGAATCCGAAGCAGCCTTCAGTAGTGCTGCTGCACAAAGAACCGCTCGCACACACAAACACACACATCAGCTGGGTTACCGCCGCCGCGTCGTCAATGCATCGTATTTCAAAATAGGAAGAAGTAGGAATTTGTTTGAAGTTTGATTTGTTTTCATTCTGGTTTTGCAGGGTACACACACGTCCGTCTGTGTGTCAGGACTTGCAACCAAAAAGGAATTACTTCCACTGTGGATATTTTTTTGTATGATAATTTTATCACTGTAAAGTGATTTTGTTTTTTCTAAATGAACCTTTGCTACAGAGACATTTCGAGCAAAAATGAATTTCCTATGATATTTAGAAGGAATAGGGTTGTGTGTTCTTATAGTTGAAAATGTGTACATATATTATTTTTCTATTTATTAATATAATTCCCCCCTTTTTACTGCATCTGATTTAAGTAGAGGGTTTTTTTTTTGTTTTTTTTATTATTATTTACCCTCCTCCCCCTGGTCTGCGTTTAATAAGATCGATGACAACGTTCTGGTTTCTCAAGAATCTTCAAGAAGCTACTCATTAGCAAGTCACATGAAACACAGCCAATGTGAACTTTAACCATGATGATGTGTCACTTCCTTTTCAACAACAGCCTGGCGTCGGAATTATTTCATCAGGGTGTAATTCTGATCATGTGTAGCTGATGAGGTTACCTGTAAACGTGGCTTTTTTGAAGGTGCACACGCACTTATGCCTGCGTGCGCTCTTACTAGTAGTAGGGTACCGTGTAGTATGATTTTTGCCGTCAGTTTGCAATAAACAAACATATTTAACACTTTTATTTAAACAGGAATCACACCATAAATGCAAACACAGGTGTCGCAGATATTCAATCAAAGAAAGCAAACAATTTTTGCAGAAAATGAACATTTCTTTCATGTGTATAATTTAACCCTTCAATGCCCTAAAGAAAACAATAGAAAATTGCATTTTTTCTATTGGGCATTTATTAATTTAATATCTTCGACACTCTAAATTCACCCTAAAGTGACTATTCGTTTAGTCAAACATGTTTTCAAACATTTAAAAAAAAAAACTCAAGACCCAAAATAAACTCATACAAACATTTAAGCAGGACATTTAGGTGTTTAAGAAGTGAATTATATCGACCAAAAAGGAGATATAGAATCAGCACCGCTTTTTGTCTGACGCAGATTCTTAGTGTTCACGCGATAACTCAAAAACCATTACATGAATCATATTCAAGGTTTATACCCCCGTAGACCTTAGTGAGAGGAAGAACTGGAGCAAATTTGGGAAAGGTCAGAGGCAAATCTCTGTCACCAGGGGGAGCTTTATCTCAAAAATCAATTTTCGGGCCATAGTTTCCCAAAGGTTGGTCCGATTTAGTACATTTTGGTGAATATGATCAACATTGGGAGCTCAATCTTTTATATAGCATATCTTAATCTCATAGTTCATATTTCACTCTCTAGGATATTTTTTTAAGGAAAATGCTTTTTATCTAACATAGCTTCCAAACCGTTGGTCCGATTTAGTCCAAATTTACCTCATGAACTGCTTTAAGATCCAACTCGTACGTGTTATATTTTACTGTAATTCATTTTTACTCACTCTGGGTTTTTTTTTTTTTTTTTTTAAATAATGGTTTCTCATCCATAAATTCATAATCCACAAGTCCAATTGTGTCTAAATTTAGCTCACATCAACTGACACAAGGAAATCTGTCAACTAGTTTTTCTGAGCTCAGAAATAGAACATAACTGTATTAATCTTCATTATCGAGTCAATCTGGGATCTGATCCTAGAGCAGACTTCTAACTTCATGGAAACAGTTAGCTTGAGTCAATGTGGCTTGTTTGACATTATTAATGAGTTGAATCAGGGGGCATTGCTTGTACAACGCAGTGGATTGGGGGCTGTAAAGGTATTTACCCTGTCTGTGGGAATGACTGCACAGACCAAGTTTTGATACGTCTATTTTAATGGGTTCTACTTGGACATTTCTTGAATCAACCCTGTAGCATGAAGTCATGTCACTCCATTCACAAAGCTGTGTCCTCCTAACATGTCGTCACGCTGAAGAGATGACGGTCCCGAGGGTTCCTACAGCAGTGTTTCTGCACATCTCTCAAGACACCTGTGGTAATGAACAACATTGGATTTTTGTGAAATCAGGCCGTGGTTAATATTCTAACATAGAGCGACCCGTATTGCTGTTTGCCTGTGGTTCCACCCCCTTTTCTACATTTTCTTCCAGCGATCAGAAGTATAGCTATATTTTTAAACAGCTTTTATCTTCCAGGACCAATCTGGTCCAGTCTCAATGTGATAGCTTTGATTTTACACTCACAAAATCCACAAACTAGGTCAAAATGCTTTCATTTACTTTAACCTCAAAGGCTTCGGTACCGTTTCTGCCTCGGTAGCTCAATCGTTCACGGGAAACGCGGTGCGGCCATTCCTCTCAGGCTTTCCAACGTCTAGAACATGAACACGAATAGGATCAAGAATGCACTTATGGCCCAGATTCAAGATGAATTGGGATTACAATCATTTCCATTTTGTCATTAATTCAATTTAAACTCGTATGAAGTCCATATTTTTATGCCGGGACCAAATGACCCCAAATGGCATACAGGGTTCGTCTTTGCTTGACGGGGAATGACTGTCTTAAAAACTACTGCATGAAATTCGTTGATATTTCACACTTATTTTCTCGGGGCCCTAAAGATTAGCATCTCTTAATTGGTTTTTAAAACTCCATAGTCAAACCAAATACACTTAACTTTATTATATCATGATGGAATCAAGATATAATAAATCAACGCACATCTGTTTCATGGATCATCTTAAATTTTATACCAACACAGAAGAACTGGATTGATTTTGTGAACGGTCTGTTGCATATTTAACTGTTATTTCAAAAGGTTTTTCCCGTCATAATTAGAAAAAACCTTGGCCCAATTTAGTGCATATAAATCAAACCGATTAGCTCTAACATGTGAACAGATATAATTTTGCAAGTTAGTCATTGTGTTGGTCATTGCAAAGTTGAGATGGATGCCTGTCCAACGCAGCTGGCAAAAAAAATTAGATGCTCAAAGTATTTGTCGGCGAAAAGAAGAAAAAGGTGAAATTCTTTCGAAACGCTTGAAAATACCCCGCCCACGTAACACAGCATTTTGAATTACTGGATGGTGGCATGAATTTTTGAGCGACTAAACTAAAGTGGCAATGATGATCATGATTCCCACTAAAGTTTTGTTGTTGTTGTACTTTTGGTCTCAGAATTAGCCAAGCACTAATGATGAATGAATGAATGAATGGTACATAATCAGATGTTTTTCTCTTATTCTTCGCAAGTGCTTCCCGTGATGTCAGAAGTGAGAGAGATTATCCTTCAGTTTATACAAACGTAGATGCATAAACAAGTCTACAGGAAATGAAATTCCTCTTATTAACACGCCAACACGTGCTACTATGTAAAATGCCCTGTGTGGGGTCAGTTTACAGACATGTCCTCTTCCAGACTGATTTTATTTATTTTTTAAAGTCTCTTTAAACTGCTTAATTATTGCTCCAACTGTTGAAACTGACATTTTGAATTGTTTCTATTCTACTTTCTTGTCTCCATTGCCAGATTTGTGCAGCTTTACAACTTTTCTTTGCAGAGTATTGCTGTGTTCTCTGGTCTAGGAGAATTAGGCCGGTGTCACCTCATATTTATACCCCTGTAAAACAGGAAGTCATTGTTCACCACTTCAGATTTCCTACTCAACAGGTGAAGCTAAAAATATGAAATAAGACCTGAAATAAGCTTCAGTTAGCCTTTAATCGCAGAATTTCCATTAATGTTTTAGAGAAAAATAAAGTTCTATGTTCAGAAAAATGTTTTTCTTATTTTGTTGAGTTAGAGGTAAATTTGTTGTGTATAATTTGGATTATAGGGTACATGGGTACAGTATCGTGGGTACAGATTTTTATTTAAAAAAAATTTTTTCATCTAATTTATTTTACAGAAAATCAATCATACCAACATACCAACACATGTACCACTATGTAGATGTTTCATGTCAGTTTGATGTTAAGTTTTTTAAATTTTTATGTAAAGATCAAAGATCTGAGACCTTTTTGAGAAAAGCGACCCTTACTCACTGTTTATAGTTGTAGAAATGGGAAATTACAGTCAGTTGCAGCTACGAAGAGGAGAGTTGTATTTTGTATTATTTGCTGTTGAATTTTACGCAGGTATTAACTACTTTTTTTTCTTTCTTTTTTTTATTAAATCCTCCCCCCTTCCCTTTTTTGCACTTTGTCACAATGCCCAGATCTTTTATCAACTTCTATTTTTATTTATATACTTATATATATATATATATATATATATATATATATATATATAAAAAAGGAAAAAAAAAGTCTCTTATCTCTATATTTGTAAATGTGTTTCTGGCAACTGCAGTAACAAGTTGAAGAGTATGTATGTATGTGGTGAGTCGGCCCCTTAACCAGTCCCCTGTTGTTTGTGGCTTCTGATTCAAACTGTGCTAAATGTTGAATCACTGAAAAATGCCTTTGAGGAGTCTGGGGGGGGAAAGGGGGATCTCTTCAGTCTGTCCCTGAATCAGAAAAAAAACGGATTTCCCGTCACAACAAGCGAACTCTTTCTGTAAAAACATGTTCTTATATCCAAGCTTTTATTAAACTATTGAAAGTGGAGGTTGTTGTTTTATTCAAATGTATAAAAGAAGTTTGCAGCCTTTGGATTTGAAGGTAAGTCCCACTCATGATTGTTTTGTGAATTTGACTTTTCATCATTTCATTTGATGCTTTCGTGAGTTCCCCCTGGCCGTCAGAGATTCACAAAGAAGCCTCCGTTTTATATTTCATGCTTATGTTTTTCTGTGTTTGTCAGTTAATAAACTTTATTTTTGAAGACTTTATGCTAAAGTCCAAATGGCATCACAGCAGCAAGTTAAATACCTATATCAGAGTAACACACATGAGGGCAGAGGTGGTAAAAGTACACACAAAAATACTCAAAGTATAAAAGTAAATACAGTAAAAAAAAAAAGTTTTATTTTTATTAAGTAACGAGTACCAGTATAAAAGGATAAAAGTATTCAACTATAAAGTAACAGTTTGAGTGTAAAAAGAAAAAGATAATCGGGCTTAGGAGAACATTGAAAAGTGTCAAAGTTAAATAAAAAGGCTACAAAAGGAATAGTAAAAACAACTAACATGAAGATAAAATGTGTAAAAAGTAGTGTGGAAGTAAAAAAGAATAAATGCGAAACACTTAAGTATGAGCGTTTGAGAGAAACCACAGAAGTAAATGATACTGGTCTAGTTAAAAGAAAAAAACGCATAGAATTAAAAAGTAGAGTTAAGTTATACGTATGAAAGTAAAAATCAATGAATGTAAAATGCCTAGTATAGAACTAAAAAAAACAACTTTAAAATTAAATTCTGATTATATTAAAGTAAGAAAATCAAGTCAAAGGTAGTATAAAAGTAGAATGAAAGAAAAATAATTAAATAAAAAGTAATGGTATAAAAGCAGAAAACTATAAAATTAAACTAAGCTAGTATAAAAGTTAAAGTTTTTAAGTAAGGAGTACTAGTATGAAGTAAAAAAAAAGAAAAGAAAAAGGGTCAATGTGAAAAACTTGAGTATAAAATTAAAAAATTGTGACAGTAATAAGTCACGATTTCAAGACAAAATATAATCCAGTCAGATAAAAAGTACAAATATTCATTTTAGAATGTAAGGCCGAAATTTAAAGAAATACTCTAGTTAAGTACTTTAAATCTCTAAGAAGTATCTGGAACTCTCACCACTGCACACCGGCCACAAAACAACCGTGTTAAAAAAGCAAACAAAGTCACGAGGGGTCACGAGTCGGTCGGTGGACTATGACGAGCTGAGGGATGCACCCAGTTTGTCCCAGAAGGCATCACCTTTGATAAAAGCAAGTTCCTCACAGAGCCGTCACCTGGTTAGGACAGACTTTCCAAAGGATATAAGTAAGTTTTCTATCATTCATTCTACATTTGCAATCCAAAGGTGAAAGGATCGACAGGTGAGTTTAACATTCCAAAAAAAAAAAAATGTGTTTAGGCCCAACAAAAGAAATGGATGCAACCATTTCCAATACTCTTTTTGAGTTACCAAACTTTTTATGAAACTAGACTTATGCTGTCGTCGCCGACAGCAATGGTATAATCCTGAAAAGCCCCCAATCTCCTGCGTTATACAAGCAATCCCCCGGATTTAACTCATCAAATTAAATGTGGAGTTATGTCTAAAAAAACGGTCATTTCACACATAAAATGTCCCCCTTGTGGGTAAAATGTGAACTACTGGGGTAGGATATATTCAGACGGCTCTCCTTGAGTCGAATCATTTGCACAAAATTTGGACTAAATCAGACCAAAGCTTGAGAAATGATGTCTCAAAAAACTTGTAGAGGTAAACTAAAGTCATAATATTTCGACTTTGAGGGGATATAATGATTGTTTATTATATCCCCTAATATTTAATCAACAATCATTAGATCATATCTCACAAACTTTACCCACTTAATCTTTTAGTTAAGAGAAATAATTTAATCAAAATTAATGTTTTCTCACAATTTGAATTTTCAATAATTTAAATTTCATTTTTGAGTTTTATTTAATACACAAATTCTTGTATACTAACAATGACTGAAAATATGAATGTGAGTTTTTTAAATTGACATACTTCAAAACAAAAAAAAAAAGATTGCGTCAACTGGATTTTCCAATGTCGTGTTTAGCCTTTTTCATGCCTTTTCTTGGCTTTAAAGATTTGAGGATGGACAGATTACACTGTTAAATATGATAAGCTACAGTTGAAAACAGTGTAAATTCCAGTTAATATGACACACAGTTTTACGTGAACTCAACTTATCGAGATAATGTTAGAAACTTACGAACGTTATCTAATTCAAACAACAACTATTTTTTATCTTGCTTAACATCCAGTGAATTAGGGGGTGACAATAGGCCCAGTGTTTTAGTTTTTAAGAGTGTATCATAACTTCTCTGATAATGCCGTGAACATGTACTAACATTAAATGTTATTGTCAATCTTAGAACTATATTCCCGAAAAGTTGGGATATTTTGGAATGGTCACCGCAGATCAGTTCAGTGAACCGTTGGTGGGATTTTGTCCAGATTTGGTGTTTATGAATCCACTCAACAAGATCTATCTCATAAATATAATACTTTACTCTAATAATTCCTACTTCACTCACTAAGTGGAGCTTCTGTTTTTTTCTCCTTTGTTTTTTATTCAACAAATCACTGTTTACCGGACATAACTCAAAAAATGTTTAATAGCTCATTTTCAATTTTTTATACCTGCTCCAGTTTGACATAGAAGGGCTTCCATCTGGGGCGTCCTTCTCCAAACCAGGGCGGGGGTCTAAGCCGTCACCTATCACCTACATACGATGCAGTTTTAACATCTCCCAAGTCGTTTTCAGCATCGTCCACTCCTGGACTTACGTCATGCTAATGACTCACATGATACCACAGCAGACAATCAATCAATCAACAATCCCTCTGTCCCCAATGACTCCTGACGACTCCAATCTGAGCCCCCTTCTTGTTCACCATAGTGACGGACAGGCTGAAAGGTGAGGACAGACAGGAGCCTCCGTTTACTATGGTTTCTTGAGGTGGTGAGAGAGGACATGCAGTTTGTTGGTGCGATAGAGGAAGATGCAGAGGAGAGGGCGAGATGGACACAGATGATCCACTGTGGTGACTCCTGAAGAAAGCCAAAGAAGAGGAATAATTCGGACATTATTTGCACACAAAAAAGGTGTTTAAATTGTTCTACTAAAAAGTTCTTCTCGCCACCAATGTGGAGCCAACAGCTGATTTGTCCTCTGGTCTGAGTCGGATGTTAAAGAACCCCAGAGAGTTGTGGCTGGAAAGTAAAGCATGAAAAAGAAGCATGACCTCAATAGAGGGACTGCAGCTGACAACAGGAAGCTGGGAAAAAACCCTTGTTTTACCACTAAACTATGCAAAACAAATGCTAAAGTGAAACCTTTTAGATTTTTCCTGATTCAGTTGACTCAAATAGATCTACCTTATATATATCATATCTTTTTCGAATAGTTCATGTTTTACTCACCAGGAGGAACATTTTTATAACAAATAGATTTTTTTTTCTATTGTTTTGTCATTTAGTCCAAATTTACCTCATTTTGAACCACCTCAAAAAGATCTAACTTGTATTTGTCTACACTGTAAATCATTTCTGTAAATTTGCAGCAGGATTTCAACAGTATAACCATGCTATTTCTATATTTCTAAATAAAGCACTTTACTGTTAATAATAAAATAATTGCACTGGTTTACAGTTTTTTTTAAACAGAACTATAATGTATTATTAAAATACAAGATATAAACGCTAATTAAGTTTACATAACAGTATCATGCCGTATTTTTTGCAGCTTCGATGACCGCTCTGCCGGCAGTGATTAAAAAACAGTTCATACCGTACTTTTCATTTACAGTACAAAACTGTGAATTTAAGTGAAAGTAAAATAACGTAAATTTTACAGTAAGCATATGGCAACTGTGCTGCCAGTTGATTACTGTTTTCTAATGAGAAAATTTTTTTAAGTGTATTTTACTCTAACTGCTCATGTGTCACTCTCTAGGGGGCTTTTTTGTTGTCGTTGCAGAAACACAGATTCTTCCCAACCGTAAATCCAATTATATCAAAATTTAGCTCCTATGAATTGACTCAGTGAAATCTGTCTTGTTTTATTTCTGAGCTCAGAAAAACTGGTTAACTGTATTAATCTTCATTATTGAGTCACTATGGGATCTGATTTTAGAGCAGACGGCTGACTTCATAGAAATAGTGAGATTGAGTCAACCTGGACTGTTTGAGATTATTAATGAGTCACATTTCGTTTGAGGAGTTCAATCAGGGGAGATTGCTTTTACAACGCAGGGGATTGGGGAGCTTTTCACGGATATGCCTTTACTCTCCGGGGTGACAGCGTAGGCTTATTTTTTGACTAATAGTTTCTTGCTGAAATGTGTGAACAGCTTGACGTTGCTCTGCTGTTTTATTGTCATCAGCTCTTGATGGTGCAGCTGCTTAATGGCTGCAAGATCTTGGGGCCGTTTGTTAACAAAAAGGAAGCAGCAGTCCAGGTTCCAAGTTTTACTCCTGGAAGTTATCCTGAAAACTCTATAAAGTCAGAACAGGCCTGATAAACAGATGTAATGATAAAGCTCTCTCCTCGACCTGAATGTTGATGTTTCTCCACGTACGCCTGAAAATCCACAATAGGTGGCGAGATGTTTTATTGATATTACAGCAGCTGTTGAATTGTCCATAACGCATCAGTTTTGGCCCATTTTGTGGTCACGCTCGTATCTGAAGGAAGGAGATGGCATGTGACAAAGGTCAGGAAGGAACGGTAAATCCTTTTGCACATGAAAATGGGAAATTCACAAGACACTGCGCGGTCAACGGCTCGTTTGATGCACGGATTTCCCAACGTGAGGCCGGAGTTTGTGAGTTTTTTCAGAAAACACAACACATGTTGAAGCTTCATAACAGAAGGTTCAACTTAAAACATGCTGTACATAGTGGACATGTCTGCCTTCATGTTGAGAATTTTTAAAGAGGTTATTTCCCAGAAGAACCTGCTTCAGCACCAACAGTCCTGAGGCAGAGACTCCTCTACTGCCACCTATTGCCCTCCTGCATTTATTGGATCTACTTGAACATGACACGCAGCATTTTCTTCTCCCTGCTTCCCTCTGTGCCGTTTGTGTTAATGAAGTGACAGGAAAAAACTTTCTCTGTGCCATTAACACCTTGAGATCAGTCCCTTCCAACGCCAGCCACAATGTCATCAGTATGCAGCGCAAAACAAACGATGCATCTAATATCAAACTGTTCTCAGGAGGTCCCCATTTATTTTGGTGGTCCTGCTGGGAAGAACAATTACTGCACAAGTCATCTGCCGAATGCATAATCTGATGATCAGCAGATGATGACTCAGAAATAATTGATCAAAACCAGGCAGATGCTGCTGTCTCCGACAGGAAGGTTTTTTCTCCAAAAGCCCCAAATCCACCGCGTTGGACTAGCAATCGCCCCTGATTGAACTCCTCATAATGAATGTGAAGGTATGTGCAAAATAGATACATTTTTCATTGGGCGCTCTACCAAGTGGGTAAAATATGAACTACAAGAGTAGAATATGATATATATGGTTGGGAAAAAACAGTCACAAAACTGTTTGTGAGGGAAATATGGGCAATTATAGATCTGTGACGTTAGATCTCCTTGAGGTGGTTCATGTGAGGTAAATTTGGACAAAATCGGATAGTGAATAAAACATATACTAATGTGGTAAAATGTGATATATTCAAGATAGAGCTCTTCCAGTCGATTCATATGTACCAAATGTGGACTAAATCGGACCAACGGTTAGGAAGTTACATCTGAAAAACAGTGTTTTTTTTCAAACAGCGCCCTCTGTTGAGAAATATATGCACTACTGGAGTAAAATGCAATATACCCACGATAGAGCTCCTTGTGTCAATTCATATGCATCCAATTTGGACTAAATTGGACAAACGGTTGAGAAATTATGGCACGAAAATATTTGGAGATAAATCTCCCCCTAGTGGTGGATGTTTGCAACTGACCTTTCTCAAAATCAATCCACTACTTCCTCCCACTACGATCTATGTGGGCATACAATTTGAAAATTATCGATGAGATTGCACTTACACGTAGGATCTGCGGATGCGGACGTGGCGTCAGTTCCATGTGTCCCCAATTTTGGGGGAAATAAAATAGAAATGGAGTGCTGATAAAAATTGAAAACAAATGGGATTATTCAGAGTGCATGGGAATTTTCATAACCTTTACAAATTAGACATTCATGGCGGTTTAAACTGTTTCTCTTGTTCGTTGGAGTCAAGTGGAACTTTCATCTCCTGCATCTTCAGCAGTCCTTGAAAGATTGTCCTCTTGCAGTCCTGGCTATACTTATAAACTATCTAAATGAGGAATAAATTCTCTCTTTTTCATGCACAAAAAGAATCCCCGCTTGTCACGAGGTGGTGTCATGAATGCAGCCTGCATGTAATTGAGAAGATAAAAGCTCTGAGCTCTGTTCAGAGGTGTCCATGAATGCCGAGGAGGTGCCATGTCCCCCCCCCCCGATGCAAACAGCATTCTTATGATAATGCTTTAATGCTGCTGCTTTAGTTAATTGTGTACAGGCAGTAGCGGTGGGCAACTTTTGTTGAGCGCTCCCGCAAGCCTAAAGGAAAGAGCTGGCAGGGATTAAAACTCCTAAAGAACTTCACAAATACCCCCCCAAACGACCACCCTCCCTAACCAGATCGCTTTTAATGATTTGGCTATCATCACCCAGGATGGAGGCGGCGCATCTTTGATTTTTTACCAAACGAATCGTTTCCTTGCTCTAAATGTTGCCAGAATTAGACACACATGTTCTCAAAGGCGGAAAGTGGAATTTTGAGTGTAGTAGTAGTATTCCTGGTAGTACTAGTACTGAGTTATCTTTAACTATGGGTTTCTAGTTCTCGCTTCTGACTAACTTGCAAACAATTCAAATATATATAAATTGCCTAATGAGGGTTCTTTTTTCATTCACTTTGAGATTTGAGATTTGAGATTTGATCCAAATGTAAAGTGCATTATAAATTAAATGTATTATTATTATTATTATTCACTAGGTTCATCATCACAACCTCTTCCACCATCGCCATTTTGTTGAGGTCAAACGTTAGATTCTTCGTTGCCATCCAGTGGATGTGTTGATATCAAACAATGGGAACATTAATACATTTATTACACCGTAACCGCTCATCCTGCTCAGGGTGGTGGGAGCTTGAACCTATCCCAGCTGACATTGGGTGAGAGGTGGGGTACGCCCTGGACGACAGTGATCTCAAAAAGGACATAGTGATGTAATAACATGTCTCTAGTGCCTCTTTCATGTCATGTTGTGCCTCAAGTACGTCTGTGTTATAACAACGTGGCTCTATGGCCTCTGTGACATGTTGACATGATGACATGCCTCTAGTGTGTTTGTGATGTAATGCCATATCTCTAGTGCCTCTGTGACATAATGAAATGTCTCTAGTGCCTCTGTAACATGATGACATGACTTTAGTGTCTATGTTGTGTAATGACATGGTTCAAGTGTCTCTGTAACATGATGACATGACTTTAGTGTCTCTGTGATGTAATGACATGGCTCAAGTGTCTCTGTGACATGATGACATGACTTTAGTGTCTCTGTGATGTAATGACATGGCTCAAGTGTCTCTGTGAAATGATGACATGGCTGTAGTGTGCTTTTGATGTAATGAAGTGACTCTCATACCTTTGTGATATGATGACATGACTTTAGTGCCGTTGTGACATAATGATATGGCTCTAGTGTCCTTGTAATGTAATGACGTAGCTCAAGCGCCCCTGTGATGTCATAACATGGCTGCAGTGCTCTTGTCATGTAACAATGTAACTCTAGTGCCTCTTCCGCCAGTAAATAAACAATTAATTATGAATTATTTATATATTGATATATACATATACAAAAATATTATTTATATTCTATATTTAATTGACAATGCTTTACTTCCTCTGTGTTTTACTATTTGTTTTTTTTCTGGTATTTATTGGGTCCTATTCTGGTATGTTTAATCCTGTTGAAACTGATTTAACACACATGAAATCTACACGACAAACGTGACATGAAATCTCATGTTGCTGTACTCGTTCTATTCATACTGCTTTCCTCACGGGAACAAGACCTGGGACTATCGTCATCGGCTACCACGCAGGAACGATATATACGCTTCTTCTCTACACTATTTTCATATATTACATCTTCTCCTCTGTATTTGTTGTGAAGCCACAGAGTAGTCTGAATATCAAATGTTGCCGTGTCTGAGTTCACAACATTTTCCAGTTCTTCTTCCACTTCCTCATAAATGTCCAACTGACGGCCAGAAGTGTGACGTTGTGTCTAATGGCAGCTTTGCATTGACTTTGTAGGTTCAGTGCGAACGCAGCATTAGATCACTTATTACTACAGTATTACCAGTGCTATGCAAACAAAAGATGATGATGATTATTATTATTGTATTATTATTATTATTATTATTATTGTTAATATTTTTGCTGATCTGGCACAAAATAAATGATGATGTTTGACCTGACCTGACCTGATGTATATTTTAAATGAAATGAACTGAATGCATTATTATGTAGTGCAGGGTGAGGGAGGTTTTTACCTCCCGTGGGCCCCCCAACATCTAGGATCGCCCCTGATCATCATTCCCACATCCTCTTCTTAAATCATAACCTGTACATGAATCTATTTACCTCAGCTACATCATTTCATTAAATGTAAAATGTGTATACAGCTACCCGTGATTTCCATCTTCCAATCTCTAAATTTAAGTTAAACAGTTAAATTAGTGAGAACTGTAGCTTCAGTTGCCATGGAGACCATTTATGAATATTTGTCACAGGTGTGTGTTATTATTCAATTTTGTTTCATAACTTTCAGCTAAAGCTCATACAAACAAGTTTCAACCAGGAAACAGGTAAGAACTTGCCATCTTAACACGAGGTTAAATGTCTTGTCAATTATTATTATAATATTTATTTTCGTAAATTGCTATCAAATCCTCAAAAATGAGCTGAACTGCAGCGCCACCTCTCAGCGGCTAACGAAGGCTAACGTTTGTAGCCGTTAACCGTTATGCTAGCAACGATTAGAAAATAAACGGATAATATATCAAACACTTTGATGTTTATTGAGATACAGTTTCACAACAGACGGTCAATAGCACATTTTTTTTTCTTGAATGCTTCACAAATGAGTAAAACGTAGGTAAAGTGGACATTAGTTAATGAAAATTAGGCTAACGGTTAGCAGCATTGAAGCTAGCTAATGCGGCTCTTTAGAGTGGGGTGTGCTAACTTCTTACATTAGATGGATTGCTAGCTAATAAAACAACAAACTATTGTTAAAAATCCCCATATTCAAACCTTTTTCCCCTCTTAAACATTTAATTATTATTTCAGATGCTTCTACAATTGTTTGCAAAGGAGTTGTTTAAGCAAACCTTATTCACAAAACTATAATTATAAAAACAAAAGCAGAAAAATAATAAAAATGAGTGGTATTTAAACACGCTACCGGGGTTAACATTGAGGGTAATAATAATAATTATACATTTTACTTGTCTAGCGCTTTTTCAAAAATACTCATAGGTGCTTAATAGGCACAGAAATAAAAGGAAAACAACATATCCAAAAAAACCCATATCAATATCAGATCAAGTGCCCTAAGAGAAGTTAAATTGGGACTCTGGTCCAATAATGGTAGTAATAATTATAGTAATAATAATAATAATACATTTTATTTATACAATCATTTTAATACATGCGATATAAACAACAGAATATGACACAATACTAAGGGTTTCAACGTTGTACCTGACTCAAGGCAGCTTTACCTCAGTGAGTAGAGTGGTTGTCCTTGAACCAGGAGTCCAGGGTTCAAGCCCAGCCCCTGATGCAATATTTCAAGGGTCCTTGAGGAAGACCCTGAAAGCCTCAGGGGGTCAAATTTTGGAACATGTGACAAATAAAGGAGAGGTCATTAATAATTTGTAGTAATTTATTATCATAAGCTGCCATCATAGGTTTCCCAAAAATGGATTTTAGT
Source organism: Lophius piscatorius (assembly GCA_009660295.1). Lineage (NCBI taxonomy): Eukaryota > Metazoa > Chordata > Actinopteri > Lophiiformes > Lophiidae > Lophius > Lophius piscatorius. The sequence goes on from VRLP01000222.1 coordinate 286,021, forward strand.
GGATCTGCATCCAAATTATGTTCCTCCAGAGGAATATTAATAACTTGAACATTTCGCAAGGAATTTTAATGAGTGCCTGATGGTCAAATTGAATTCACCTGTATGAACCTAGACTTTTCGCTGCCAAAAAGTATGATTTTTGACGGCTCTGATGTCTTTTACATGAGGCATGATTTATTTTTTATTTCAAGTAATCAATACAAGATGATCCGCTGTGTCAACCCCTAAAATGGAAGAGCTAAAAGAAGAAGTAGTTGTGGTATAAGCAGTGATTTCTTTACTAACATGTGACATGATAGGTATGATGTATTTTTAATAATAATAAATATAACTTAGATTTATATAGCGCCTTTCATGAAACCCATGTTTGTTGTATAAACCAGGACAGTATCACTGCATGATTATTAGTCATAGAAAATAATAGAATGACCAAGACCTGTTGACCAAAGCCAGCCACTAATAGTAGTATTTTATTTTTTTGCCATGGCTATTCTTTAGAATGAATAGTAAAAGTGGAAATTTTAGCACAAGTGTTTTTGCATGGAGAATGCCAAGTTGCCATGGTAAACTTTTGAGCTCATTCAGCAAATTCCCATTGTTTTCCTTTATTTGCACACAATGTTTTTGCAATTTGCAAAAACTTTTGCAAATGCATGTTCCATCCATTGTACTATGTTCCATAGTTGCAGAATAATCCCAATCAAGGTGTGAATGTCAGCTACGATAGGCTCCAGCCCCTTCAACCCTGAGCAGGAGAAGTTATGGATAGAAAATGAATTAATGTGCAAAGGCTGAGAGAAAAAAGTAAGAAGTAAAAGTGAAAAGTGAAGTGAAATTCAGAACTTTCGCTAATTTGGGTCTCCATACCAATGAAGAACATCATTTTAACACTTCCCAGAGGCATAATAATAATAATAATAAACAATAATAATAATAATAATTTATGTATACTTCACTTGTCATACAAGTGATGTTGGTCGAAGTGCTTTACAAAAAGAAATAACCTGTTAGAACATGACAAGTA